>PVKH010015038.1:0-16255 GCA_004027955.1 Chaetophractus vellerosus | reverse complement strand
GGCTGGCTGCGCTCCATTCGCAGGCGACCTGCCCTGTCCGTGGCGGCTTTTGCCCTGTCTGTGGCAGCTTTTTGCCCTGCCCACGGTGGCTCTGGCCCGCCCATGGCGGCTTGCCATTCTCAAGGCAGTCTGCCCACTAGGAGAGGTCCCCGGGAACCGAACCCAGGGCCTCCCATGTGGCATGCCGGCGCCCTATCCACTGGGCTATCGAGCCGGCCCTGTTTTTTTTTTTTAATTAATTTTTAGGTGGAAAATTTCTGAATAGACTGTATGTCAACTTTAAAAAAAATGCAGTTTATTGAAATATATTCACATACCATACAGTCAATCCAAAGTGTATAATCAGTGACTTTTAGTATAATCACAGTGTTGTGCATTCATAACCACAAAGATTTTTAGAACAATTTCATTACTCCAAAAAAGAAAAACTCAACACCTCTTAGCAGTCACCTATCAATTCTTCTATTTCCCCAGCCCTGCATAACCATTGATCTAATTCTGTCTTTATAAATTGGTTTATATTTACATTTTATATAAATGGAATCACACAATATATAGTACTTTGTGTCTGGTTTCTTTCATTTAGCGTAACGGTTTTTTTTTGTTTTTTGTTTTTTTTTGGCCCCATACTAACGTCTTGTAACTTTAACATACATTTGGTCAGTTTCAAAGAAAAAAATCTTATATATGCAATATTACCCATATTCATATTTCACATGAGGTTTTACTATGCTATACAGTCCCATGCTTTCCTTTTAGTAATTTACATGATCTTAGATTTTTCTTTCAACCGCTGTCATACTTATATAAAATAGCATTGCTAGTTACCAACACTGTGATGTGCTTTCACCTTTTCTGTTCATTTCCAAAGATTAATACACAACCTTTTTACCAATTCTGCACAAGTTAACCCTCAGCTTTCCATTCTCTAACCTCATTCTACTTTCTGGTGACCCATATTCTAGTTATTAGCTCCTGTATGTCAAGTTTTGTTTTCAACCTCTGACAGTTGTAGCTGTTTCTGAAAGATGAGTTAAAAGTAAATGTTGCTTAATGCTCATATTTAAGATAATTTTAATCTTTTCCCTTATTCTGAACTTTTTCTAGGAATATATCAACTTTTAAATAGTTGTTCATTGGCTTCGTTTCATATGTAGAACTTTATAGGTTATGAAATGTGGTTTTGGAAGCAAAAGTATCAAGCTATAATTAGAAGTATTACTGTTTGCAGAGAATTTCTACATATCTAAATTGTGGGAGAATCTAGTATTTTTAATTTTTTGGAAAATAAAATAGACATAAATTAGAGAATAAAATATAGGTTAAAATGGAAGTAAAGTGGAAATGAAAAGGGTTATGAGAGGAACTGAAAACTGAAAGTGGTAAATGAGCTGCAAGCCTCCTCAATTTTCTGTTTCTGCATTTTCAGTTGCATAGGGCCACTTTCACTGCTCCCCTCTTTACAAAGATAATACAGACTTGTAGAAATTTTCAGTCAGTACATAAAAGTGTAAGTTTTTTAAAAGTCCCCCTAAATCCAATCACCTGACATGAAACTCTAGATATTTTGATGAACATTGCTTCCAGACTTCTCTGTACATGTATGCACAGGGACATAGTATTTTCTTTTTAGCAGCTTCTAGTCTTCTGCTGTATGGGTGGCCCATAATTTGTTTAGCCAAGTCCATTTTGAAAGATGCTTAGTTGTTGTTATGTGTATGTATATGTCCATACTTTATAGCAGATGTATTTTTTATGCATTTGTCACATTATCTCTTCTAGATCAGATTTCCCTGGGGGTAAAATTGTTGAGTCAAAGATGGTATACACATTTATAATTTTGATACCTGTCAAATTGTCTTTCAGAAGACTTGTACTAATTTACATTGCTGAATGGTAAGGGGTTATCCATCCCCCCTGTCTCAACAACACTTGGAGTTGTCAAATAGTGCATTTCTGTTTGTACTTGCATTTATTTGGTATCTAATAAGGCTGAATGTATTTTCATGTATTTATTGGATGTTCTTATTTCTTGATTAATTTTTCTATTTTACTTTTCCTTAATTTGTGAGAAATCTGTGTATTAGAGATGCTAACTTTTTTCCTGTTCATTGATGACTATTTTTCACAAGTGTTGTCCTTTGTCTTTTAACCTTATTTATGTAATTTTTAAGACTTTTTAAAAATTTTGTTGTGTGTGTGTTTTAAATGGCAGTACTTTCTCTCATGCACCCAAGTAGTATAACTTTAATATTATTTATCTCTTCTCCTTAATCTCCAGTTCTAATGAATTACTTGTTCTATCAGTCCTTTTGCAGTGGTCTTTAGTATACTTTTACCTGTTCGGAACTTCCTTAGTTTAGGTCCTTATTGTTGGGTCTGCTTGCTTTTGGGATTTTCCTCTTTGAGCTGTTACTGTTTTCTACGTTCAGATTAATCTTAAAATACCACTTTGATTCTGTTATTTTTCTATTAAAAATATTTACAGAGTCAGATTCTTTAACTGGACATTTAAGTTGACCCATTCCAGACTGACTGCCCTTATTACCCATTACATATCCTGATCTCAATACAAACCGGACTGCTTACTGTTTTATAAACAAGGAATTATAATCCTAATGCTTTGGTTCATGCCCTTCCCTCAATTGGCGAATCCAACTTGCCCATTTTTCCTGCATTAGTTCAGGTATTACCTTCTGAATCCTTTATTAACCTCATCCAAAAGTGACTTCTCCTAATGCCTTCAGCACTGAGCTCACTTTTTATGAGTATTTATTACATATAATCTGGTATTGATTACAGTAGTAGTCTGGTTTTTTTTTGTCCCCCCCCCCCCCTTCTAAGTATAAGGGACATGTTTCACTCTTTAAAAAAACCCATTTTTATTGACATAATTTACATACAAGAAAATTCTCCATTTTAAATGTGCAATTCAGTGGGTTTGACAAATAGATTTGTATAACCACCACCACAGTCATCATATAGAATATTTTCATCACTCCAAATAGTTGCCTTGTGCCCCTTTGCAGTCAGTGTTCTACCCCTGATCCTTGGCAGCCACTAATCTGCTTTGTGTTATTATAGTTTTACTTTTTCCTGAATTTCAGATAAATGTCATCTTACTGTATATGTACTTTTTGATGTCTGGCTTCTTTCACTTGGCATACTTCTGAGAATCACCTATGTTGTTGCATGTTAGTTTGTTCCTTTTTATTTCTGAGTAATATTTCATTATATGGCTATACCATAATTTACTTAATTGATTAACTCAATTGATAGGCATTTGAGTTTACAGTTACTATTTTTTTAAAAATTTATTTTATTTTATTTTATTTTATTTTATTTTATTTTATTTTTTGTTACATATCCCCCCCTTTCTGCTTGCTCTTGCTGTGTTCATTTTTGTGTTCTTCTGTGTCTGCTCTGTCTCCCCCCGTTGCGGCGACGTGCAGAGTCAGCTCACTGCGCAGGCAGCTCTGCTCCGTTTGCGGGTGGCTTTTGCTTCTGTTCCCGGGCGGCTTGCCCTGCCTGTGGTGGCTTTGCCCTGTCCATGGCGGCTTTGCTCTGCCCGTGGCGCCACAAAGCAGCTGTGAACTTTTGAATACAACAGACCTTTGTGCTTTTGTTTCTTTGGAATAAATTCCTAGTTGTATGATAGGTGAATGTTTGACTGTACAAGATCATCTTTTCTTGTGCTTGTTTGCCCCTCATACCTTTTTGTGCTGGGTAAAAATTTTTTTCATGAATTGGATTTTTTTTTTCCTTACTGAGTTGTAAAAGAGTTCTGTTCATTACATACAAGTTCTCTATCAGATACATGTTTTGCAAATGTTTTCTCTGGCTTTTTCTTCACAGTATCTTTTGAAGAGCAGAAGTTTTTAATTTTTATGAAGTCCAATTGAGCAATTTATTCTTATGATTGTGCTTTTTGTATCCTCACCACTCCCTTCCACCCCCATCCCTGCCCCCCAAATCTTTACCTAACCCATGGTCACAAAGATTTTCTCCTTGGTTTTACAATATACATCTTTAACTTATCATAGTTCCTGTATTAATATTACAACAGCATACTTGCATTTTCTCTCTCTTTTTTTCTGATACTATTTTGTCATGTTTTATTTTTGCATATGTATGGCACACATATGTTACAGACACAAAATTAAAAATGGGAAAAATCATTTACATTTATGTATAATTTGCCATTCCAAATGCTTTTCATTCCCTTGTACAGATATTAGTTCATATGAAATATCATTTTTCTTCTGGCCAGAGGAATATCTTTGAACATTTTTTTTGTAATGCAGGCCTGCTGTTTTGTCTGTCTGGAAGTCTCCATTTGAAAGATAGTTTTACTGGGTATGGAATTCTCAATCAACAGCTCCATGCCCCCTCCTACCCCCCCTGCCCCGTACTCCACTGTCATCGTCTTTTTTTCTTTTTTAGATTTCTTTATTTCTCCCCACCCCCTTGTTGTTTTTCACTTGCTGTGTCTGTCTTCTTGCTTCTTTAGGGGGCACTGGGAGCCGAACCTGGGACCTCTAATATGGGAGGGGGAGGTAACTAATCCTAATTGCTTGAGCCACCTCTGCTCCCTGCTTTGTTGTGTCTCATCCTGTTTTTCCTTCCCATGTCTTTTGTTGTGTTATCTTGTTGTGTCAGCTCGCTGCTTGTGCCTGTTGGGTTGGCTTGCTGTCTTCTTTAGGAGGCACCAGGAACCTCTGCTCCCTGCTTTGTTGTGTCTCTCACCATGCTTTTTTCTTCTTGTGTCTCTTGTATCAGCTTTCCGTGCCTCCCAGTTGCGTGAGCTCACTGTCTTCTTTAGGAGACACCAGGATCTGAAACAACCACCTCCCTGTGTAGTAGGCGGGAGCCCAGTTGTCTGAGCCACATCTGCTTCCTCCACTATCTTTTTACTTGCATAGTTGGATAAAAATTTCCATAATTTATTTTTGTTTCAACCACTGCATTGTTAGTCCCATGAGGTTCTTTCATCTTAATGAACCTTCAGCACCTAGCATAACATATGGTAGTAAGGACTCTATATGATACTAAATTGATTTGGATAAGAAAATGTTCACTGTAGGGTTAAAAAGAAAACCCAGCTGATATTGACAGTTCAGAATAAATTCTTTTCTTTTTCATTAAAAATTTTTTTGAAGTATATTATTCATACATGAACGTAAAAACAAACAGTAAGTGTATAGTAAAAGTTGTGAACTTACAAAACAAGTGTGTGTATACAGGGCTCCCAGACATCACCCCACCATCAATACCTTGCATTATTTTGAAACATTTGTTACAAACTATGAAAAAGCACCATCAGATTATTACTAACTATAGTCCAAATCTTACATTTGGTGTATTTCTCCACCCGGTTACCAACACCCTGTATTAGTAGTATATATTCGTTATAATTCATGAGAGAACATTCTCATATTTATTCTCTTAACCACAGTCCATCTTTAACTACAGGATTCACTGTGTTATATAGTCCCATGTCTTGTACAGTCCATTCAAAGTATATACTCAGTGGTTCTCATTTTCATCACAGAGTTGTGCTCTCATCACCATAGTCAATTTTAGAATGTTTTCATTATTCCAAAAGGAAAGATCCTATACCATCTTACACCCTCTATTTTTGTCCCTTAGAATTGATATAATTTCTTCTTTGCCATTGCTAAAAAATATTACAGTATTATTGTTGACTATCATCCATCAGTTACATTGATTGTAATTTTCCTGTGTATCACCATGTTCTTAACATTTTGTAAAAGAACGTTGTTATATTTGTACTATTAACCACAATCTTTATCCACCACCAAAATCACTGTTTTACAGTCCTTAGATGATCCCCTAACTTCCTTTCAGTTGACATTTACATTCCTAGACTACCCCTACAGCCACAATCACATAAGTCAGCAGTTTAGTTATTCTGACTGTAATGTGTTGCCATCAACTCTATTCATTTCCACTCCTTTACAGTAAACCTTATTAAAAATTCTACATACGTTGAGCATCAACTCCCATTCTCAGTCTACTTTCTATCTCCTAGTAATCTCAAATAGTTTACTCATTGTATTTAGTTCATATTAGTGAGACTATACAATATTTGTCTTTTTGTATCTGACTTATTTCACTCAACATAATGTCCTCAAGGTTCATTCATGTTGTCATATGCATCCTGATTTCATTTCTATTTATAGCTGAATAGTATTCCATTGTATGTATATACCACATTTTGTTTATCCATCAAGGCCCTACTTTCAATTATTTGGGGTATATACTTAGAAATGGGATTGCCAGGTGATATAGTAATGATAGGTTTAACTTTCTGAGAAACCCCTGAAGTGTTTTCCATATCAGCTGCACCATTATATCTTCCTACCAATAGTGTTGATGGACACTTGGGTTACTTCCATAATGCTGCTATGAACATCAGTGTGCAAATGTCAGTTTGCATCCTATCAGTTTTTCTATATTCCTATTAAAGGGATTGCTGGATCATTTGGCAGTTCTGTATTCAGCTTCTTGAGGTACCGCCAAATTGTCTTCCAGAGACTTCACAATTCTATGTTCCCATCAGCAGTGAAGGAGTGTACCTATTTCTCCACATCCTTTCCAGTACTTGTAGTTTTCTGGTTTTTTTGGTTTGTTTGTTTGTATGTTTTTGTTTTTAATAATGGCCATTCTATAAGATGTGAAATGATAACTTACTGTAGTTTTGATTTTCATCTCCCTATTAGGTAGTGATATTGAACATTTTTTCATGTGCTTTTTGGCCATTTGTAATTCCTCTTTGGAAAAATGTCTATTCAAGTCTTTTGTCCAATTTTTAATTGGGTTATCTTTTTATTGTTGAGTTGTGTGATTTCTATATAATATGGAAATCAAACTCTTATTGGATATGTGGTTCCAGATATTTTCTCCCATTGAGTAGGCTGCCTTTTTACTTTCTTGACAAAGTCTTTTGAAGAACACAAGTGTCTAATTCTGAAAAGGTCCCATTTATCTATTTTTTCTTTTGTTTCTCCTGCTTTGGGTTTAAGAAATTACTGCCTCCTACAAGACCTTGAAGATGTTTCCCTACATTTTTTTCTAGGAGTTTTTTGGTTGTAGCTTTTATATTTAGGTCCTTGATTCATTTTAGAGCCAATTTTTATATGAGGTGTGAGATAAGGGTCCTCTTTTTCTTGGATATGGATATCCAGTTCTTCCAGCACCATTTGTTGAATAGACTGTTCTGGATGACCTGGATGGGTCTTGTCAAAAATAATTTGATTGTA
The DNA here is from genome assembly GCA_004027955.1 of Chaetophractus vellerosus. NCBI lineage: Eukaryota > Metazoa > Chordata > Mammalia > Cingulata > Chlamyphoridae > Chaetophractus > Chaetophractus vellerosus. The sequence continues at coordinate 8,972 of PVKH010015038.1, read as the reverse complement.
TATGTGAGGGTGTATTTCTGAGTTCATGATTCAGTTCCTTTGGTCAGTATATCTGTCTTTATGCAAGTACCATGCTGTTGTAACCACTGTAGCTAAGTAATATGCTTTAAAGTCAGAAAGTGAGAGTCCTTCAACTTTGTTCTTCTTTTGTAAAGACATTTTTGGCTATGTGGGACCTATTACCCTTCAAAATATATTTGATAATTGTTTTTTTATTTCTGTTAAAAAGGCTGTTGGAATTTTTATTGGGATTGCATTGAATCGTAAAATTAGTTTAGGTAGAATTGACATCTTAACGATATTTAGTCTTTCATTCCATGAACATGGGATATCCTACTGATTTTTGCCTATTAATCTTGTATACTGCCACTTTGCTGAACTTGTCTATCAGTTCTAGGAGCTTTGTTGTGAAATTTGTTTTTGGATTTTTTAGGTATAAGATATCATCAGCAAATAGTGAAAGTTGTACTTTCTTTCCTGTTTGGATGCTTTTTATTTCTTTATCTTGCCTACTTGCTCTAGCTAGGCCTTCTAGCACAATATTGAATAATAGTGGTGATAGTGGGCATCCTTGTCTTGTTCTAGATATCAGTGGGAAAGCTTTCAGGCTTTCACCGTTGCGTACAATGTTAGCTGTGGGTTTTTCATATATGCATTTTACCATGTTGAGAGAGTTTTCTTTTATTCCTATCTTTTGTAGTGTTTTTATCAAGAAAGGTGCTGTATTTTGTCAAGTGCCTTTTCTTCATAGGTTGAGATGATCATGTGGGTTTTCTCCTTCACTTTTTTAAGTTGGTGTATGACACTAGTTGAGTCTTGTGTTGAACCACCTTTGCATACTGGGGATAAAACACACTTGATTGTGGTTATAATTTTTTAAATGTGCTTCTGGATTTGGTTTGCAAGTCTTTTGTTAAGAATTTTTGTGTCTATATTCTTTAGAGTAATTGGTCTGGTTCCCCCCCCCCCTAGTATTTTTATCTGGCTTTGGTATTAGGGTGATGTTGACTTCATAGAATGAGTTTGGTAGTGTTCCTTCTTGTTCAAGTTTTTGGATGAGCTTGTACAAGATTGGTATTAGATCATCTTTGAATGATTTATGGAATTCACCTGTGAAGCCTCTGGTCCTAGGCTTTTCATTTTTGGGAAGTGTTTGATGGCTGTTTCAATCTCTTGTGATTGATTTGTTCAGGTCTTCTATTTCTTCTAGGGTCAGTGTAGGTTGTTTATGTGTTTCTAGGAATTTGTCCATTTCATCAATGTCTTAATTTGTTGGAATACAGTTGTTCACAGTATCCTCTTATGATTTCTTTTATTTCTGCAGGGTCAGTGGTAATGTCCCCCTCTTATTTCTGCTTTTATTTATTTGCATCTTCTTTCTTTTCTTCTTTATCAGTCTAGCTAAGGGTTTGTCGATTTTGTTTATTTTCTCGAAGACCCAACTTTTGGTTTTGTTGATTCTGGTCTTTTTTGTTGTTGTTTTTCTCAAATTTATTTATTTCTGCTCTGATCTTTATTATTTCTTTCTTTCGGCTTGGTTTGGGATTGGTTTGCTGTTTTTTTCTCGTTCCTACAGGTGTGCAGTTAGGTCTTCGATTTTAGCTCTTTCTTCCTTAAGCATTGAAGCCTATAAATTTCTGTCTTACCATTGCCTTCGCAAATCCCAGAGGTTTTGATATGTTGTGTTTTTTTGTCTCGAGATATTTACTGATTTCTCTTGCAATTTCTTCTGACCCACTATTTGAGTGTTATTCAATCTCCATATATTTGTGAATTTTCTCTTTTTCTGTCTGTGATTTCCAGCTTCATTCTATTACAGTCAGATAAAGTGCTTTGTATAATTTATGTCTTTTTAAATTTAATGAGACCTGTTTTGGACCCAACCTCTGGTCTATCCATGAGCACTTGAAACGCATATATATCTTTCTGTTTTGGGATGTAATACTGTATAAATGTCTGTTAGGTCTAGATCATTTATCATATTATTCAAGCTCTGTTTCCTTATTTATCCTCTGTCTGCATATTCTATCCAGTGCTGAGAGTGGTGTATTGAGGTGTCTAGTTATTGTAGAGAAGTCTGTTTTTCCCCTCAGTTTTGTCAGAGTGTGCCTCTTGTACCTTGGGCACCCAGGTTAGGTGCATAAATATTTATTATAGTTATTTTTTCTTGGTGAATTGCCTCTTTTATTAATTTACAATGAACTTCTTCATCTCTCTTTAACAGTTTTGCAATAAAATCTATTCTGTTTCATATTAGTATCACTACCCCTGATCTTTTTGGGTTACTATTTGTGTGCAATATCTTTTTTCCAACTTTTCCTTTTCAACCTGGTTTTGTCCTTATATCTGGGGTGAGTCTCTTATAGATAGCATATGATGCCTCATATATATTTTTTATCCATTCTGCCAGTCTGTGTCTTTTGATTTGTTGAGTTCGGTCCATTAAAGTTCAATGTTATTACTGTAACATTGTAAGGCATTACTTACTTCATCCATTTTATCCTTTGGCTTTCTGTTGTCATATCTTACTGTTGTCAGTTTTTTACACTTTAGTTTAACCTTCTTAATAATCTTCATTTCTACACTTTTCTCCAAGTCTCTAGCCCTTGTTTTTTTTCCTTTCAGGCTGCAGCCCTCCCTTTAGTATCTCTTGTAAATCTGGTCTTTTGGTAGCATACTCTTTCAGTTTTTGTTTGTTTGAAGACTTTTATACACCCTCATTTTTTAAATTGTCCTTCCCCCCAAGATGGCTTCCTCATCTGTCTGCTTGCTGTCAGCTTGTCTTCTTTTCAAGGCACTGGGAACTGAACCTGGGACCTCCCATGTGGAGGCCAGTGCCCAACTGCTTGAGCCACTTCTGCTCCCCAGTGGTTGCGGCGTCTGCTGGTTGGGTGATCTGCTGGTTGCAGTGTCTGCTGGTTGTGGCACCTGCTGGTTGTGGTGTCTACTCATTGTGGCATCTGCTCATCTTCTTTAGGAGGCACTGGGAACAGAACCTGGGGTCTTCCATGTAGGAGGCGGGTGCCCAGTTACTTGAGCCACATCCATTCCAGCACTCTCATTTTTGAAGGACAGTTTTGCTGGATAAAGAATTCTTGGCTGGCAGTTTTGTCTTTCTGTACCTTAAATACATCATACCACTGCTTCTCGCCCCTGTGGTTTTTTATTTTTTTATTTTTATTTTTTATTACATTCCCCCCCCTTCTGCTTGCTCTTGCTGTGTGTCCATTCTTGTGTTCCTCTCTGTCCGCTTTGTCTCCCCCCCATTGCGGCAACGTGCCGAGACTGGTTACCGCGCAGGCGGCTTTGCCCCGCTTGTGGGCGGCTTCTGCTTCCGTTCACGGCCGGCTCTGCTTCAGTTCGCGGGTGGCTGGCTGCACTCCATTCGCGGGCGACCTGCCCTGCCCGTGGCGGCTTTGCCCTGTCCGTGGCAGCTATGTGGTTTGTTTCTGTTGAGAGAATGGTACTTAGTCTTATTGAGGTTCCCTTGTATGTGATACTTTGCTTTTCTCTTGCTGCTTTCAGAATCCTCTGTCTCTGGCATTCTGAATAGTAGGTGTCTCAGAGTCATTTTATTTGGATTTGTTCTGTTTGGGGTGCATTGTCCTCCTGGATATATTTTTTTAAACAAGTTAATTTCATTGATACACTTTAATAAAGCATACCTTCCATCCAAAGTGTACAATCAGTGGTATTTGGTATAATCACATAGCTGTGCGTTAATCACTTCAGTCATTGTCAGTGCATTTTCTTTATTTCAATAATAATAATAATAATACAAAAAACAGACAAATGTTCAGCACCTCTCAATCTCTCTGTGTTCCCCCTGCTATATATAGCTGCTCTTTTGAGCTATTCCTGCACAGTTATTTAAGTGGTTTTATTGAGATATATCCATATATCATATAATCTACCCAAAGTGTATAATCAATGGCTTTTAGTATAATCAAAATGTTGTGCATTCATGACTAAAAATTTTTTACATCAATTTCATTATGCCTTCCTGGATATTGTTATCTATGTCTTTCATAACGGTTGGGAGATTTTTGATCATTATTTCCTCAAATAGTCTTTCTGCTGTTTTTCCTTTTTCGTCTCCTTCTGGAACACCTGTATTGTGTATGTTTGTGCATTTCACATTGTCATTCAATTCCCTGAGACCCTGTTCAATTTTTCTCATTCTTTTTTTTTTTTTTTTTTTTAAGATGTACTGGGGCCTGGGGATTGAATCCAGGAGCTTGTATTTAGGAAGCCAGAGCTCAACCACAGAGCCACATAGGCTTCCCTGAGTTGGTTTTTTCATTTGTTTTGCTTGTTGTTTGTTTTTGTTTTATTCAGGAGTCACTGGAAACTGAACCTGGGACCTCCTATGTGGGAGTCAGGAGCTCAACCCCTTGAGCCATATCCGCTTCTCCCATTATATTTAACTGTTTCTTCAAGTTCAGATGTTGGCACCCTGATTTCACTTACGCATTCTTCTGGCACTTCAAATCTGCTCTTATATGTCTCTAATTTTTTTTTTATGTTTGTCCAACTTTATTCATGATCTACTAAAACTGAGAACCACCCAAATATCAGGGTGTGGCTGTTTGAAGATTTTTCCCAGAAAAGATCATGTTCTTAAACTAATCCATTCCCATTGGTATGGGACCCTTGGATTACATGAGATTCAGTTAAAGGAACTTTTGATTAGATCACTCAATTAGGTTGCTTTAGGGCTTTTGATTGGATTTACCTCAGTGAGGTGTGAACCAGGTTGGTTCTCAGCTCTCTTGCTGGATCTTGTATAAACTGAGAATTGAAAGCAGAGATACACAGAGAGAAAGCCAGTTGCCATTTTGACCCTGTCATGTGCAGGAGAGGACTACAGAAACACAAGCCTTGAGTAGCTCAGAGTTGTCCCATAGGCCAGAGGCTGTGTGTATTCTAAACCATCAGTGCACAGAGGCACGGAAAGAGGCATCCCACAGGTTAGGCCCATCGAGCAGCTCAAGGCTGAAGAGAAGAGCCCGGCCATGTGCTTGCGCACTCACAGCCGAACTAGAGAAAGCAGCCTGGAGGAGAAGGCAGAGACCCAGACTGAGCGCCACCATATTGCCTTGGCATGTGGCAGAACTCTAGGATCTGCTAGCTGCCAACCGTTGGTGAGAGAGTGTCTCTAATGATGTCTTGATTTGGATATTTTCATGGCCTCAGAACTGTAAACTTTTACTCCTTATAAATTTCCTGTTATAAAAGCCAACCTATTTCTGGGAATTTGCATTTGCATACTTAGCAAACTAAAACACACAGAATCAGGAATGCTGGCTCCATTAAATTCTTCCCCCCCCCCTCATTTAAAAAATAATTTATTGAAGTATACCATTCATACATGAACATACATAAACAATAAGTGTATAGAAAGTGGTGAACTTACAAAACAAACATCCATAACATCACACAGGGTTCCCATAAATTACCCCACTACAAACAGTGTTGTGACTTATTTGTAACAAACTATGAAAGAGCATCATCAAAAGTATTGGTACTAGGTATAGTCTGTATCTTACATTTGGTGTATTTTCCCCCCAACCCACCCTATTATTTTTTTGTTCATAAACCATACAATTATCTAAGTTGTACAGTAATGGCATTTGGTATAATCACCAAGTTGTGCATTCATCACTTCAATCAATATTAGAGCATTTTCCTTACTAGAAAAAAAACAACAAACCATTCTCATACCCACATGTGAGTGCTAATAATTACAAATCCTATGAGTGCCTTCACCATTTCTATTCATCCAAACATTTACAAACAACTTTTTACCAATTCTGCACAGATTAAATCTCAGCTTTCCACATTGTTTTCTCTGGTGACTTATATTCTAGCTATTAACTCCATGAGTTTGCTCATTATATTTAGTTCATAACAGTGGAGTCCATACAGTATTAGTCTTTTTTTGCCTGGCTTGCTTCACTGAGCATAATGTCCTCCAGGTTCATTTATGTTATACTATGTGTCACAACTTCATTTCTTCTTACAGCTGAGTAATATTCTATTGTGTGTGTATATACCACAGTTTGTTTATCTAATTGTCAGTTGATGGGCACCTGGTTGTCTCCATCTTTTGGCAACTGTGAATAATGCCGCTATGAACATCAGTGTGCAGATGTTTGTGTCTCTGCTCTCAGTTCTCTGGGTATATACCTAGTAGCAGTATTGTTGGGTCACATGGTAGAGCTATATCTAACTTCCTTAGGGACCTCCAAACAGACTTTCACAGTGGCTATACCATTCTACATTCCCACCAACAGTGAAGAAGTGTTCCTATCTCTCCACATCCTCTCCAACATTTGTGTTTTCTGTTTTGTTAATAGTGGCCATTCTAGTTGGTGTGAAATTATATCTTATTGTAGCTTTGCTTTGCATTTCCCTAATAGCCAGTGATGCTGAGTATTTTTTCACGGGCTTTGTTGCCATTTATATTTCTTCTTTAGAAAAATGTCTGTTCATGTCTTTTGCCCATTTTTTAATCAGGTCATTTGTCTTTTTATTGTTGAGTTGTATGATTTCTTTATATATCATGGATATTAGATGCTTGTCAGATATCTGATTTCCAAATATCTTCTCCCATTGAGTTGGCTGCCTTTTTACCTGCTTTACAAAGTCCTTTGAGGTGCAGAAGTGTTTAATTTTGAGGATGTCCCATTTATTTTTTCTTTTCTTGTGCTTTAGGCATAAGGTCTTGTAGATGTTTCTGTACATTTGGCTTTTATGTTTAAGTCTTTGATCCATTTTGAGTTGATTCCTGTATAGGGAGTAAGAAAGGGGTCCTCTCTCTTTTGGTCATAGATATCCAGTTCTCCCAGCACCATTTATTGAGAGACTGTTCTGTCCCAGAAAAGTAGACTTGGTAGGCTTATCAAAAATCATTTATCTGTAGAAGTGAGAGTCTATTTCTGAACTTTCACTTCAATTCCATTGGTCAATATGTGTAACTTCGGCCAATACCATGCTGTGTTGACCACTGTAGCTTTATAGTACACTTCAAGGTCAGCAAGTATGATTCGTCCAACTACATTTTTTTTTTTTTAGTATGTTTTTGGCTATTCAAACCCCTTTCCCTTCCAAATAAGTTTGGTAATTGACTTTTCTATTTCTTTAAAGTAGGCTGTTGGAATTTTGATTGTGATTGCATTGAATCTATAAAAATTTGGGTAGAATTGGCATATTTATGATGTTTCAGTCTTCCAGTCCATGAACATGGAATGTCCTTCTGTTTGTTTAGGTCTTTGGTTTCTTTCAGCATTGTTTTCTCGTTTTTCTGAGTACAGATCCTTTACTTTCCTGGTTAAATTAATTCCTAGATATTTGAGTCTTTTTGTTACTATTTTAAATGGAATTTATTTCTTGGTCCCTTTTTCTGCTTGCACTTTACTAGTGTATAGAAACACTAATGATTTTTGCGTGTTAATTTTGTATCTTGCCAATTTGTTGAACTCATTTGTTAGCTCAAGTAGCCTTGTTTTAGATATGTCGGGATTTTTCTAAATATATGATCATGTCTGCTAATGGTGAGAGTTTTACTTCCTCTTTTCCAATTTGGAGTTGGGAAATTTGGGGCAATTATTTCTTCAGATACTTTTTTTTTTTTAAGATTTATTTATTTATTTATTATATACCTCCCCCTTCTGCTTGTTCTTGCTGTGTTCATTTTTTTCTTGCGTTCTTCTGTGTCTGCTCGTCTCCCCCTGCTGCGGCGACCCACTGAGTCAGCTCACTGCGCAGCGGCTTGCCCTGCCTGCGGCGGCTTGCCTTCTCAGAGACAGTCTGCCTACTCGAGGAGGCCCTGGGAACTGAACCCGGGGCCTCCCATGTGGTAAACTGGAGCCCTACCAATTGAGCTACAGCCGGTTCCCACTTCTTCAGATACTCTTTCTACCCCTTTCCCTTCTTGTCTCCTTCTGGAACTCCCACAACAAGTATGTTACTTTCCTTCATGTTATCATTCATCTCCCTGAACTCCTACTCAATTTTTTTCCATTCTTTTCTTCCGCTGTTCTTTCCCTCCAGTTTTTCTTTCCTTCTATATCACTGATTCTTTCTTCTATGATTTCACATCTGCTGTTGTGTGCCTCTGTTGTTTTTTTTCTTTTCTTTTAGTTTTCCCTTTTATTTTTAAAATTTCACTTATTGTGTCTTTCATTCACATAAACTCTGTTATTTTTCTATCCAAGATTTCATATTTTCCTTTGTGTGCACCCAGTGTCTTCTTAATGTCTTATCTATATCCTTGTTGTCCTTCAACTCCATGATTTGATTAAGAAATTTGTATGAACCTCATTGGTTAGCTCTTTCAAGTCCTGTGTCTCATCTGGAGCTTTGATTTATTTCTTTGCCTGGATCATGTCTTTTTCTTAGTATGGCTTGTAACTTTTTGCTGATTTCTAGGTATCTGATTCTGATGCTGAGTTTACTCTGATGTTCAGTTTCTCTCTCTTGCTGAGGGAGTTACTGTTAAGTAGCTGTATGCTACCATTGTTCTTTTGACTCTTGGTTCAGCTTGTTATAGATATTTAGGATTGCCCCTGTTTAACTGCTCAAACCTGGGCTAAGGACCTAGTAATGGGGTGCAGGTCAGTTTCCAAAGGCCTTAGAGAGGGTGGCACTTGCTTCCCACTTTTATTTATTTATTATTTTTCTTTTTTCATGCTCTTTTTCTGGTTTGGACAGCAGATGATGCTCTTTGGCAGCCCTTTCAGCTCAGACTCTAGGTGTTGGGGGTGGAGTTGGGGGTGGGATGCATTTGGTGTAACTCCTCAGTGGGCAGTGCAGAATTGTCCTCAGGTTGGGCCAAGCTTCACAAAAAACTTTTTCAGAGGCTCTTCTTCTCCCTAGGCCGGCCACACCTTCCCTTCCTCTGCCTTTTCAGCAACTAGCCTGGGGCTGTAGGGAGATGGAGGGTGTTTGAGAAGGCAAACACCATAGCT
>PVKH010015037.1:0-16254 GCA_004027955.1 Chaetophractus vellerosus | reverse complement strand
CTGCAGTGCAGCTCCACCTCTCTCCACCCCTCCCCTTGCCCCCATAGTACAACTCCGCCTCTCCCTGCCTGCAAGAAGCTGCCTGGCCATATATGGGCATAAAACCTGCCTCCAGAGGCTGCCTGGTCGCATACCAGCCTTCACCAATCAGAGACTGCTTTGTCACACGCCAGCCTCCACCAATCGGAAGCCACCCAGTTGTGCTTCCCCATTTGTTGTTTACATCCACCAATCAGGAGTTGCTCTATTGCACTCCCTCCTCCCCTTACCCCCACATGTTATAAATAGCAGTGTTTCCCTAATAAAGTTAGACGTGGTCACCCAGCCTCGTCTCCGGAGTGGGTGTGTGTGCTCCGTCCATCGCTCGCCTTTTCACCAGTCACCCTGCCGCCTCCCCCTCATTGTGCACAGATCCCGGATTCCTGGCCCATTGCTCTCAGGGATGCCTGAGTCCGTAGGGCTCCCGTGTACCTGGCCCACCGCGCACTGGGACGCCTGAGCTCCGGCGAGCCAGTCGACTTGCTGCGCTCAGGGTGCCTGAGCCTGGCCAGCTTAGAGCCCTGAGCCAGAGAGCTGACAAACCCCCCCCTTTTCCCCCTTCTTCCCTTTCCCATTTTTTCCCTTCATCTCCTATCTGGTTGGGGAGGGCCACTTGGAGACCCCTTTGCCTCCAGACGGCTGGGAGGCCCCTCGGGGGCGGCAAGCCAAAACCCCACAGCAAGCAGGGTCGCTGCCGAACAACGCCGGCAGCTGGTCCCCGGTCCCTGTGAATAGTGTTGTCGCCGAAAAGCACCGACGACATTCTTCTATGTCTGCTCTTTTTGTGTCCCCCCATTGCGGCGACGCACTGAATCGGCCCACTGCATAGGCGGCTTGCCCCGCTCGTGGGCGGCTCTGTTCCGTTTCGCGGGCGGCTCGGCTCCGTTTTTCACGGGGAGCTTGGCTCCCTTTTTCGCGGGTGGCTCGGCTCTGTTCGCGGGCGACTTGCCCTGCCCATGGCAGCTTTTGCCCTGCCCGTGGCGGCTTTTTTGCCCTGCCCACGGTGCCTTTGCCCCCCCCCCCCCACATTGGCTTGCCCTCTCCAGGCGGGCAGACTGCCTGGAGAGGTCCCCGGGAACCGAACCCAGAGCCTCCCATGTGGTGTATCGGCACCCTATTCACTGGGCTACAGCCGGCCCCAGAGTCCACTTTTAATTAACACAACAAAACCAATTTTTTATTGAAACAAAAGCTTTCAGGCTACTCTAAGAGAATGCTCTTCAAACATGGCTATGTAGGACCTTCAAGAACCCTCAGAGTTGCATGGGGGTCAGTTCTGAGAAAGAAAGGGTTGCCCCCAGCACTCTCCAACTAGAGCAGCTCCAGAGCTGACAGGGTAGGACATCTACATAAGATTGCATTTGGAGCAAAGTTTTATTACAATAAAAAAAATACAGAAAGTCACTGCCATAAAAAATATCCCAGGAGTTTAGAAAAAATAATACCAGGATTAAGTTTTACTATGGAATTAAATCCTAACTGCTCAAGGGAGAGGAAAAACAACAGTAATCAATGAAAGTAAAAGTAACAAGCACTCCCCCCGGTCCCCCTGAAAGCACATATTAGTCCATGGGCAGGAAGTTTTTAAAAAAGTAGACAATAAGAATTTGAAAGTCTAATATTTTCTTTGCTGTTGAAGAAAGTTCAGATCTGGTGAAAACAGTCTTTCTGGAAGTGTGAAATAGCAGTGAAAGAGCAAGGTGTAGACTACTCAGGCGATCAGGCTTACGCCTGCTGACTCCTAAGGTGGCCCTCATTCTGTACTTTTTCTCTATTTCTACTTCCACGTGCCACTTTTGCCTTCACCCATTGGTGCACAGTCACTTTATTTGTTCTCATATCCTCTGTCCTCTTCACAGCATTAGCTGTAGGCTACTGCCATATGAATTTTTATTACATATTTCTTTCAATTAGACTCTCTCTCTTTTTTTTTTAAAGATCTACTTTTTTTAAAAAAAATTATACATCCCCCCTTTTTGCTTGTTCTTGCTGTGTTCATTTTTTCTCTGTGTTCCTCTGTGTTTGCTTGTCTCTCCCTGCTGGGGCAACCTGCCGAGTCAGCTCACTGGTGCGGTGGCCCGCCTGCTCCTGGGGGCTCGCCCTTGCTCGTGGGGGCTTGCCTTTGCCCATGGGGGCTTGCTTGCCTTTTTGCCCACCCGCAGGGGCTTGCCTTTGCCCGCAGCAGCGTGCCCCGTCTGCGACGGCATGCCCCGCCCACATTGGCTTGTCTTCTTGAGGCGGTCCACCCATTTGAGGAGGCCCAGGGACCGAACCCGGGGCCTCCCATGTGGTAAACCGGCGCCCTACCAACAGGGCTATCCAGCCAGCCCCTAGACTCTCTCTTAACTCTAAAAAAGTCAGTGATCACCTTATTATGTAGTGGCTCATATCCCTACACTTGCCTTTAAGGTTCTTTTTGATTGAGTTTCAACATTTATCTACAGATATAGTTCTCTGCAGCAAAGCTGATCTCGTTCCATTACTCTCTGGCAGCAGTATTTTTCCTTCTACCATTTTTCTCCCAGGCACACACTCTCCATTTCTTTATGTTATCCTCAAATTAGTTGAAATCTCTGTTGTCCTTTGTGAAGTCTTTCACTACAATTTCTTGTAGAATGAGTTAGAGGCCAGTTAAGACTTGCTGTCTCTTTCCCTTATCTAGAAATTACTATCTTCAAAGAGTTATTTTATGTTTTTAATGCCTTCTTTTTTAAGGACATTTTTCACCTACCCTAAATGACTTTTTGAATCATCTAAAACACCATTTTTCTAACTTTTTTTTCTATGCTGCCATAGTAAGAAATACATTTTGTGTTACAAAACAGTACACAAACACAGAAACACAGAGAGAGAAATTTTTTAAAATTGTGATCTATTTTTTTTTGGTCATAATCCCATGGGTTGATTTTATAAATGACACATTGGTTATGACCCACCATATGAAAAACAATGTTCTACAGGAATTTCTCAGCAATTAATGATTATTCTCAGAGGAAGAAAAGTAAACAGCATTAGACTCATGAAACTCTTCAAATTACCAGAAAATCTGTCATATTTGAAAAACATTCAACACATTTAGTGTAGCAACTAAGGTATAGACATATTAGCAGTACTAAGGTGTAAAACAGATTTTAACGTATATAATTCCATAGATACAATTCATTTCATAAAACATTAATTTGAATTAAAATATTATTCTATAAAATTGGATTTTTCTAGTTTTGCATGTGTTGGAAAATAGGAAAGCTGCTAACAGTGTGTTTATAATTTCAACAGGCCAGTGGAAAAATCAGTAAAAAATAAGGCATAACGATGATTTTTCCAAGAATTTTCATACCTGAATTTCCCCCGTAATTGGATGAGAGACAACCTTTGTTGCATCAGTAGGCTGCAATATTAAAGAATATATATTACATTAATGGTTAAGTCATTCATAAAATTTTCTATTTCAACTCTTCTGAAAATAAATTGTATTTGGTCAGAGAACACTACCTGGAAAATATATTTCTTCCATTTGCCTGCTTCAGAATATGATGTTTATGTATACTTCTCAACACATGCTTAATTTTATAGATACATAAATCTATTTTTCATTTTGTTAAGACTGTTTCAAAGCTATAATTTCATACCAGAAGTAATGTATTTTCATTACTTAAGAAATTGTGTAGTTTTGGTTTAAAGTACTTGAGTCTTTACAGGTTTAAATATCTATATTTGATATAGTAATGAAAAACATTTTGTTGCTATGAGAAATGCTTGCAAGCACAGGAGATATATCCTTTCCTTGTACTTTGTTGGGTGCTCAGTGTCACCTTGCTCCATTCCAGATTGCAGCACCCAGGCAATCACTTCCCAATAATTCACACTCCTTAATTAAATTTTCATCCTATCTCACATGTGTCCTCATTTCCTTAATAAGTTCCTCATATCAGTAAATCTTTATAAACAGTTGAGAAAGTGATTGGTAAACTAATTCATACTGCTGAATAATGACTGGTTGTTAATTTGTTAAATGTCAATGGAATATTCCTATAAAAGAAGAGATGATGTCTCTGATTCCAAATCTATGATAAAATTCTTGGCAATGCTACATCTATGCAAGGGTAATATTTACCAAAAAGGAGGCCACCTTGCCACCCTTCAAATAAAACCCTGTCTTCCTTCACGTACATAATTCTGCAAAGGGTAATATCCACGGTCATACAATATTTAGGTTGACACATACACACATAACATAAAATTTGCATTTGAACAATTTAATAAGTGTATATTTCAGTGGTGTTAATTACATTTACAACATTGTGCTACCATCACCACCATCTATTATCAAACATTTCCATTACTCCAAATAGGAACCCTTTATTCTAGAAATGAGAGCAAAGGTACTGTATTTTGCAGTACCTTTGCTAAAATACAAAAGTACTGGGCTGCACTATCCAATATAATAGCTGCTAGCTACATGTGACAATTGAGCACTTGAAATCTGGCTAGTCCTAATTGAGACGGGCTGTATGTGTGAATTACATACCAGATTTTAAAGACTTAACATGAAAAAAAGTAAAATACCTCATTAGTAATTTTAACTTGATTACATGTTGAAAGGATAATATTTGGGATGAATTGGGCTAAATAAAATATAGTATTAAAATAAGTTTACCTGCTTATGTGTACATTAAAGGTGGCTACTATAATTGCTTTAATTAATTTCTTACCCTCATGTCAGATTAAAATTCATAAAGAATTACTCTTTAAACATATGGTACTTTTCAGAAAAAAATATATTAGAGATTATATTAAGAACCAATCTAAGCATTTTAAAATAAGATCATAATTCCAGGGCTTAAATAAATATTTCTTTTCTTATAGTACAATTTTGTATTATTATAAGAAAGACTCAGCAGAAAAAAATATAAATGCCTCAAATAAATGTAAAATGAAGTAAAATGAAGAAAATATCTCAAAGAAAGACTAGCTATTGTTGAGATTTCGTATACACATTTATCTGATTAAAAAAAAAGTATCTGATTTTTAAAAATTCCTTAAGAATTTTTAAAAAATCAGGCTTCTTCATCAGTTTGCACATCAATAATCAAGATAAATAACAGGGTATATGATTCATAACACTTTCCACAAATTATATCCAACTCAGTAAATTTGATGTTCAAGCGTAAAACAATTCAGGTTAGCTGATCAATTCATAAACATAATTTAAGCATAACAAACATATATTGAATATTTAACACATGAAAAGTTCTCTGACAGAGGCCAGGGGCATACGGAAATAATCAAAGTACAGACCTTTTTCCTAAGTAATTGATTATCTAAAAGGATGATAAGAGGCTTTCAAATAATAAGGGAAAAAATGGCAACTGCTGCAAGAGAGGGCAAACAAAATTTGACCAGAGCACAGAAGTGATAGAGATGAGTTCTAACGTGGTGACGAGGCTCAGGAAAAGTTGCATTTAGACTGAGCCTGAAAGGTTTCAATATATAGCGTTGTGGAAAAGGTATAGGGTATTTTGGAAATTAAATCCCAAGCATTGTATTTGCTACTCAGAAAGAAGGATCACAGAGAAGCTTGCAATCCACTGGAAGTGGCAAACATTAAAAGAGAATAATAGCTGCAGTCCAATAAAATGAAATACAATCCTTGAAATACATAGGGCCAAGATAGAGAATTAGGTGAGGGGAAGGAGAAAATAGCTCTTTTTTAATCTTACAAATATACGCATTATATTTTCTTCTTGAGACTTACAAGGAAAGGTTGTTTTTCAGATTATTGCTACTTTAATTCCTAGTCTTACTAAACTGCAGTGAAAGATTTTTGTTATCTTGTCACTGAGGTCATCAATTTGATCTGAACATTATATCAAGGCCATTCAAAGTTTAAGGTATACTGGGTCCTTCCTGAAATGCTGTTTGTAATGACTGGATTACAACACTCAGCAGCTTAGAGATGATACATGTGGTAATAAACCTCTTTTATTATAGTAACTAAACCTCCTTAATAATTGAATTTATTGTAAATTCCATCCTAGAGCTAATTATGTTGTACAAAGTTATGGGATATTTAAATGGAATATTTTGACATGAAATAATTACACATATTAAAATATATATTCTGTATAAAAAGGATAGTTCCCCACCTAGAAACAAAGCCTCATGTGGCCTATATCAAATATCATTTTGAATTTATAACTATAATTGAAATTTATATTTTCGGTTTTTGTATTTCTATTTGGGAGTAATCATATACCCACAGATAATAATGTTTATGAAAAAAGTTTTATAAATTATAAAATAAAGTTATCTGCTGGTGAAAAAATCAAACTATTTGCCTCAATTCTCTCCTGTTCGTATCATTAACATTCAGTTTTGAAAATATCAACTGCTATGCCAACAAATACTTCCTTGTTATGTAATCAACTACAGGCAGCATCCAGCTTCTTGACCCTTCCTACAGTGGGAAAATGAAATAATTTATCAATAATTACTCTTTCTTTCATCTTGTTTTGTTTCATTTTCCTTATTTTTTACTTCATTTCTCCATTATACAACTCTTCTGCAATTTAAATTTAAATTCTTGTAATTTTAAAAGTAAAATAGTTATTGAATAAACATAATTGTTCAATAGCATGCAAACATTTTATCCTATGCAGCCAAAAGCAGATTAATAAGGGGTACTTTTTCTAAATGAGCTGAACTTTTAATAAAAGAAAGGTGTCTTAGAAAATTTAACCCCTACAGCCATAACTTTTGCCAGTTATTATATTAATTCTTTTTAGTTATTTCATTGACTAAGACCATGAATGTAGTTGTCATAGGTCTACAATGTCAGCATAGAAAAGAATTACTGCATACCATAAAACCTGTCAATATTTCTATAATGTATTTCCATTGTACCTCATTTCATCTTTTAATCATTGCCAGAAAAGCTAACACATTACTATAAGTCAAAATTTGTACTCCCATAATATTAGAGACTCACAAGTAACTGTTGATGCTTTAATTCACAAGTATTAATTTAATTTGTTACTTCTCTGTGCAACTATGAATGGTTCTTGGCTCTTAAGGAGTTTGCAGCCCAAGAGGGCTTATAAAACAAACAAAAAAATAATTGCAATCAAGATTTAAAGTGTTGGAAGAGATATATAAAGCATCTGGCACTTTGAAGAAGGAAGAATAATTTCTGACTCTGACTTTAGGGAAGGATTCGAATATGGAAAGACTTCATGGAGGAAGGTTTCCTGTTGGCAAATACCATGGCATGGCATTTAGTATCCTCCAGCTGACAACCTATTAGGCTTCTCTTTAACTTTTTACCAAAATGTCTTTTCTGCATCTATTTTCTTAGCATGCAGTTTACTGTTTCTGAGATTTGTTTTCATGCTGTGATCTGCTTGGAATGTTTTCCCCCTTTTCCCCTGTACCAATTTGCTTAATACCTTCAACTTTGTTAATCCCACTCCCCAGGTGTCCTCATTCTACTGAAAGACTTCCAACATTACATCTTCATTGAATTTGTTTTTCACATATCATTTTAAATCTATAATTAGATTGGTGCTTCTCAGATTTCAATCTCTGAGGGTGGGGTCAAGAATTTGCATTTCTAACAAATTTCCAGGTGATGCTGATGCTGTAACCTCTGATCTATGTGGTATGTTGGGAAGGGATTTTTATCAATCTCTGTATCTTAGCTACCAAGCTGGTCTCATGAAGCTGATGTGCATCCAAAAATATTTGTGGAAGGCAGATAGAGGTGGACAGCAGACATTCCAGGTAACAGGGACACCTTTTAAACAGGAGAGTGACACAATCCGATGATTGCATCACAGATCAGTTAGTTGTAGAGCAGTGTAAGAAGGAAGAAGAGGGACTGGTGAACAGTTACCAGTAGTGAGGTCAAAGTGTGCTGACAAGAAATATGCTTTGCTAAAGGAAAGGCAAGTTAAGAGAAGAAAGAGAATTACTAGACTTACTAAAAATTTAGAATTTACAGGATTAGGGTTCAGTGACTGATTTTACATAACATGAATGAATAGAAAAGAAGAGGCAACAATCCTCCTGAATTTCTGATTAATTTCCTGAGAGGATGATCATGTCATTTGCTGAACTCCAGAGTATCAGGATTAAAGACTTGTGGGAGAACTGTAGGTACGTCGATCTTCTAGATGGAGATATTCAGAAAGCAATGAGAAATATCAATCTGTAACTCAGGAGACAGATCCCAACTAAAAAAATACAATCAGAAGAGTAAGCATATAAATGATATTTGAAGCCATATAATGGCTGAGATTGACTTTTAAAAGTTTTAGAGTAAAATAAAAGGAAATCCAGAAACCTGTATCATATTTAGATGAAAAAACAAACAAACAAACAAACTAAAATCCAGAAGTTTTTCATTTTATATTTGTGGTTAAGGGCTCTGATGGATTTATTTTGTGCCCCCAATCACATTACCTGACACAGTAGTTAATAAACAAATGATTATATGAAAAATGCAAGAGGATAAAAATCTAAGCAATATTCTATAAGATAGTAATTGCTAAATGTAAGAAGACTTTCAAATTGTAATACATAGAAACACCTAAAATCCCAGAAACTAGTATTAACTATGTTGGTATTTTATCTGGCTAATTTCCAAAATATGTTTAAGCAATTTGTAAAAATGGAACCTCCATAACGTAATTCTTCGAAATTAACACATACCTGCATGTGGAAAAACATAGTTCCATGCATTAAAATTTATTTTAAAATTTAGCTTACCTGTCATTGAATTTATTCTATTAGAGAGATTTTGCTATATTTGGTTGGAAACAAGATTTTTTAATAATGCGCTGATTAAGATCAATGTACCTTTGTTGTTTGCTTCTGAATAAAAGGAATTTATGGTGATATATCTTTTTATACTAACTGAAACAAACTTTGTTTTCTAATGACCTGTCCCTCTACGCCTGAATAGCCTGTTCCTGGCATATATTCTTCCACAAATGCGAACATGTTGTACATGGTTAAATAAATTTTAAAATTTTCCATTTATTTATCAATCATTAGTATATATTTCTCTATTAAGAATCACATCTTTATATGAAGGAAAATTTACAAATTGTCAATACTTTCATTTCCTTTATAAGCTTAAAATTTATTCAATGCTCTAGTTTCCTTTCAGATTGAATAAAATATTTTGGAAAAAAATGATTTCAGCATTCTCTTTTACTTCCCCAGCAATTTTGAATTGATATTGGAAACATTTGTTTCAAATAAAGATTTGCATCAAGAGAAGTTTATTAGTATGGGAATTGGGGATATTAGTCAAATGGTGATATTGTATTACTGTTTTTCCTTGTTTCTTATTGTTCTAAATTCTCTTTATCTCTAGCGCTTTTAATCTTTTATTTAAATTATAAAACCCAATGTAAAAAAATTAGCTAAATATACACTTAGAGTTGAGCTACCATTTTTAAAAGTATATATACAACTGAAAAAGATGGGAGTCAGTTTGATACTAGAAACCCTAATAAAGATTAAAATTAAAAATGGCATATTAAACATAATCATTAGCTAAGCTATTAATAAAGATTGCAAAATATATGCTTACTGTGACAATCTTCCAAGGAAATAAAGGAGAAATACAGAGAGTAAGGATGGTGAGAACCTTAAGAAAACATCCCTCCAAGAAAGTTCAACTGGTTCTTGGGAAACTTCCCTGACACATCTTCAGATCTGCAACGTCTCTCCAAGACAGACTTTTCTCCTTCTTGAATCAAGGAATGGGTTGGGGGCAACCATACTCTACTCTAAAGCTAATTTCTCCACCTGGGCTTCAGATGGAATCCTCTCTACCACCTCTGCCATCTTGATTCGTTGGCAACACCTTCCATCTTCTATCTCTGCCTCAAGAAGTGTAGAATTCAAACCCTGGCTCCAGCACCTGCCGTCTGCATGAACTTAAAACAGGAATAATAGGAATACTTACAGCATAGTACTGTTGTGAGGATTAACTAAGTTGATATAAAAGCTCTCTGAGTGGTTTCTGGCGTCTGGTAAACTACCATAAGTGTGAGAAAATACCACACCATTATTGTTTTGTTTTTCACCATATAAATGTGATCTCAATTTTAAAAATAAGAGGCAAGAAAAAAAATTACCTCTACTCCACTACACATTAACTACACCCTCTCTACTTAAAGGGTAAGGGGTATTTGCTTGGCTCCACCTTTTTGCACATCATTTATTCCTCAGTCTACTGCAACCAGGTTTTCACCCCTACCGGCTGCTCTGTAAAAGTCATCAGTGATCTGTAGGCTGTCAAAGGCAAAAGGCACTTTCCTACCCTCATCTTACTTTAAAAACAAAACAAAAACAAAAAAAAATGACTTTATCAAAGTATAATTCCTCATAACATTTTAACTTTTTGCAGTCTTTCAAAGTTTACAACTTTCTCTTCCTTAAGGAAAAATAGAATTTTATATCTTTTGTTTCCAAAATGATGCAAAGTGACCTTTAATATACAAAGAAGCTCAGTTTCATGCAACAAAAACAGAAAATATGGCACATTTTCAAGTTCCTCATGAGAACTGCTAAAATATTTTAAGGGATATAAAAATACACCATCTTGTTAGATCAGTTTTATACTTGGTAGGGGAAAACATGGGGTTTTTTCTTGTTTGTTTCAATAGATCATTAGGAAATGAAAAATCACAAGAAGAACACCTCAGAGGTTTATATATTCTTTTTATCTACTGGTCTGAATAAATAGCAAGAAAATGAGTATCACAAAGGTCACATAGAATGCTGCTCACCTTGCTGCTGCTATGTTTCTTTTTGCTCACCGAAGGAGACCCTGGTTGCCCAGGGCTGGGAACAGAACTGGATCCTGCTGATGTAGGACCTGAGTGAACGTGAGATCCTTTTTCAACGACTGACGACAGAACCAGTGGTGACTGCTGGAGGGAAACCTTCTGGAGCTCTGCTGCCAACTGCTTGGGATCAACCCCTGGGGATTTTGCTTTATCCACTAAAACAAGATCAAATGTCTTTATATATTTCTCAATTTCATATATATTTACTAGCATAGAACTTATGTGAGTTTTAGGTGACAAAGAAAAATAAAAAGTTTCCCTTATTATATAAGTAGTAAAGAGTAAATGAAATTTGTACCTTTATATATCAGTTTCTAAGGATGTCTAATAGGCTCAGAGAAGAGTGAAAATACTGCTGAATTACAGAGGGAGTTTGAATTTCCTATCACATCCTCAGAAGTATGTTTTTAATAGTTTATATTAAGAAGAGAACTGTTTGAAAGATAAAACTCTCTGTTTTATGTACGGGCACACACTTTGTATGAATTGCTATTTTCCTTCTCTAAAGCTTACATCTCTTTCTCTGAGAGGGAATTTTCAGGGTATACATACATTTACAGATGTATTAAAAATCCTGTAGTACTTGATCTGTTCTGTTTAGCACAGTATCCCACCTAGAATGGTGGCTGTAGCATAGTAAGGGCTCAATAAAAATTTGTTAATGAAGGAATAAATGATAGTTTTACATTTGACTAAATTTATAGAGTATATTGGTTATCTAAGAAAGAGTTAAGCCTATCACATCATGTAGTGAGGAAATGATATATTGTTATCTATATATTATAAAAAAGACAATCAAAAAGTTCAGTGATAAGTATTCTAAAACCCATGTATGCTAAAAAGACTGAATTAAATATTGATCTAAAAATTATATAAGATAAAAAAGTGGCACCCTAGACTACTGTCACAGTATGAATTTATTTTTAACGAATTAAAAATGTGAACTCCCATAAGAATTTCATATGTATTTCTTTAATGGGTTTAACATGCAAATCTGTATTTTCCTAGAATCAAAAACGTATCGAGATATGTAATAAAATAAATAAATCTTTAAAAAAAAAAAACGTATCATTACAATGCTTTAGATTTTTATAGTTATATAAATATAAAATACCGACATAACTTTATCTTTGCTTATGTCTATATTTGTGTCTATACCTTCATCTATAACTACATCTACCACTGCAACAACCTCTATATCTACATCTTCATCCCTACTTGAAAGCAGATCATGTTCACCTACCAGCTTTTGGTGGTTCATGAAGTTCTAGATGCTGGGGATTTTCTGAATCTGATAGCATATTGAGGTCCCTAAAAATTAAAACAAAAAATTAAGAAAGAAATTGAGGAAGATTAAGACAAATGGCACTTTTTTTTCCAGCTACCCTGAGTATTTTATTTCAGTAGGTAAATGAGAAGTGGTTAATGACATAAAGCAACTCCAAAGCATGCTCACCCTTCTAACCCAATATACATTTGCAATGCTGTTAAAAGTCAGAGCTGATAAAAATGATTATTTAAGGTGAAATCTTTATGAATTAATGTAAGTTCATTTTGAAATACTATACACATTCGTGGACTCTAAAAGGGTTTAGGCTTTCATTTTAATGAAGCATGTTTCAATACAAGCAAGAAAGGAGAGAGCTATTGACACAATCAGAAATAAAATTAGCTGAATTCTTTCTATGCTTTAGCCTTTGATTCTGAACACAAGAAATCTATAAAACTTGTATTCACTTTATTTACTAATTACAGAAAATCTTGCTGACTGGCAAAGGTTCCACCTTAACAGTTTTAAATTAAAAAGAGCCATGAATAGCCAAAAAATGGAAACAGAAAGATGGGGAAAAACTCACAGTCTTACACATATTTCTGCTTCCCCATTTTGCTGACTAATGATACTCTGCACTTCTTCATATGTTTTAGAAGTTAAGGGAATTCCATTCCATTCCAATACTTGCATCCCTAAAAAGACAAATTCGAGTGAAAAATCAAGTGTGATAATCGTAGTCTGGGACCATAAGGCACAGAAGAGATTGCTTTTCATTTAAAAGCCAACCCAGCACACCATGTCAAAGAACATCAGGTCAAAGTTCTCAGGAACATTAATACCAAAACCATTAAGTGTTTTGATTTCATCACTTTACCTGAATACATAAAATATATCTAACACAACATGCACAGTTTTGCTTTTGAAGATCTATTAAACATTATCAAACACATGCATTCTGTTCACACTATTATAAGAAAAAGATTTTTGAATACCTACTGCTTAGACCAATTTTGTGTAGTTAAAAAACAATCACAATCACTGATATAGTTTTTCTCTGGGGAACAGGCTATTGAAGAGAATAAATTTCAGTATTCCATTGTGTAATGGAAGTGGTAGAAAAAAAAATAGGATGTCAGTTTGAAGTTACCCCCAAGAAACTGTTGTAACTTTGAGTTTACTGAGAGATGGGAGATTGCAACTTCGTGTCCTTTTCTTCATTACGGGCAAGATATTCCTGAGTAGAAAAATAGCAGGAATGTGAGAGGCAGGAACAGCTTCAAGGTTGTGTAACCCAAGCAATAGTATACAGCCTGTGCTCAGAAAGGCCCACACTTGCTTTAACGCTTTGCTGTCACCATCTTAAAATTCTTAATAATGCTTGAACAAAGGACCCCATATTTTCACATTGCGCTGGTTCCACAAATTATGAAGCTGGCCCTAGTTAACAGGACTTTATATTTTCCTCTCTATCTAGAAGGATAATTTCATACAAAAGGAAAATAGTAATCTAATTAATATTTTGACATTTTAAATTTAGCTTCTCTGGACCATTTTATATGAGCTGTCAAAATAATTTAGCAGTGTATATTTGGCAAGACTCACATGGTTCTAATATGTGGCTATGTGAGCTGGATATAAATTAAATAACCATCCAAAGAAGTGGTGACTGAATATATGTGAATACTAATAACTGTATCTGAGAAAAATGTCTGTGTGCCATAAACTGAACTATAGTTATATCAAAAGAGATAATTGCTGAATAATTTTGTTTTTAATGAGCTTCACAGATGTCCATGTGATTTTCCCAATGCTCAGCATTGGTTTCAATAGGAAATTTCAAACATGGCATGATTGAGTCCTTAAAAGTTTAAGTGATTTTGCTATACATTGGAAAGCATATAAGCAGTTACAATAAAAGCAAGGGAAATGTTTTTACACTATAAAGAAATGGCAAATGAAGTCCATAAAAACTCTCACAATAACACAAACAAGAATGACTTTTCTACAACTTACTCCAAGAAAACTTTATCTTCAGATGGGCCTTAGGTTTATTTCAACAATCCCAGGCTGTTGTACACATAAAATGAGAAAATTATGTAAAAGACAGTGACAAACCCACTAAAACCACACCAAATGAGGAAAAAAGCACACCTTTTCTTTTCTTTTCTTTTTTTACAGTCAGGAAAAGAATACATTATGAACAGATAACTTTGAGTTGAGACAAATAAATGGTATTACAATCCAGAAATTGCATTGTCACATTTCTGCAGGAGCATTCTATGAAAAGAAATCACCTTACATCTTCATGCTTTTTCTGTTAGGTTTACCTGCTCATTTTCAAAATATCAAAATAAAGGGGCAAATTTATAAAATATAATTATCCATGAAATGAAACATGGGTCTGGTCATGAAAAAGGAAAATTATTCAGTGTCATTATATACAATTGCTGAAAAAATTATAAGGATACTAGGGACTTGCACATATTTTACCTGATACCATGAACTTCTGTCCCATGCCAGGCCAGCTGAGCTTTTATCCCCTCCTTCAGTTTTCCACAAGAGTTTGTTACACTGCTGCAATTCAAAAGATTTTGCCAGCTCTTTTAACCTGGATTGGAGTTCATGGTATCAGCCAATTCAGGGAATGGAATGTGGCTACTTGAACACAGTCATCTAA
This sequence comes from Chaetophractus vellerosus, assembly GCA_004027955.1. NCBI lineage: Eukaryota > Metazoa > Chordata > Mammalia > Cingulata > Chlamyphoridae > Chaetophractus > Chaetophractus vellerosus. Next base: position 1,403 of record PVKH010015037.1, on the reverse strand, counting down.
TAAAATCTCCTCTTTCCATTACATTTCAATTTCCTCCAAATTTTCCAAGAAGCATATTTAATATCCAATGGAATATACAAATCACTCTATATTGTTTCATATGAGAATCTGAAAAAATATATACATGATATATTTGTAAAATATTTGTAAATTGTAAAATCCTAAAACTATTTTAAAAAGTACACAAAAACTAGTTGAAAATAATTATATCTCATAGATGTCAATAAAGTGGTGTTTTACAATTTAATAGATTTGAATGTAAGCATTTTCCAAATTAAGATAGATTTTTGCTATGTATTTTAGAAAGCATTTCTGACAGAGCATATGTACCTTAATGATTATATTTATTAATTGGAATTATAGGCAAAATTTATATTATTTATTTATTTAAATTATATCAACATGTATAACAAATAATTATTCAAGTGTGAGAGTACAAAGTTGACAATTGAATTATATCCCAAGATATTGCCTATCCTAATACCTTCTAATAAGAAAAATAAAAGATATTTGAATATTGCTGAATATGCAACAGCAATGATAGGATTTGTTGCTCAAAATCTTATACTTAATAGGTTACTGTGAACCAAAAAAGACAATAAAAGGTAATTTTGGAACTTTAAAAAAATCAATCACTGTAAAACATTCTCAAGTATGTATTTTTATAACATCTAAGATTAATTAAATTTTGTAAGCTCCTCAACCAAGGAAAAGTCAATTTTAACTTTAAAATGCACAATTTCATGTTACTTTATTTTTTGGTCTATATTTAATCCTTATCATTATATCAAAAGCATATTATTGATTGAAATTATTCAATTAACTGTCAAAATCTTATAGGGTTCAGTATGTCCAAACACATATCCCACAAAAGCTCTTGACTTTTATTCATCCCACAAATATTTTTTCAGTACTTACTATGTGATAAGTACTACACAATTCATCCTTTTCCTCTATGGCTAATATTTTATGCTGTTCTAAAAATTAATATAAATGACACTGTACTGAAGAAAAATGAGAACTCACTTAATAATTAGTAAAATAAAGGCAAAACAGAAAGGAGGAAACCTAAAACAGTGTTACAAGTGTGTGAAGAAAATCCCAGACTTTTTACTGATTAGGAATACAAATTAAAACTACATATTACTTAACTCTCACAGAGTGGCAAAAGTATGAAAGCCAGAAAGTGCCATGTTAAATAGGATGTGGGACCAGAGGACCTTGACTTCGTCAAGGGAAATTATCCTTGCTAGATGATTGCTCCAGTTTATTCTCACTCTAAGATATGAGAATATTATAACTATGATGTGATAAAAAATAAAACTTCTTGTTTAAATTCATAAACATATAATTATTTTACTTGGAATGTAAATGAGTGTAACCATTTCAAAGGCAATCTGGAA
>PVKH010015036.1:0-16253 GCA_004027955.1 Chaetophractus vellerosus | reverse complement strand
AGCTTTTATGACTAAGAGATTTCAAAGTGAGTTGGGAGATCATTCCAGAGGTTACGCTTATGCACGTCTCAGGAGGATCTCCCTGACTGCTACACTAAACAGTGCCTCAAGCAGGGAGGCTCCGAAGGGCTCTAGAGACATCTAGACTCTATAGTCTGGGCAGACAATCTCAGGAATTTAGCACCGTATCAGTGGACCTTACCTTGGAATATATGATAACCTATTCCCCCAATGTATCAGGGTTAGATTCATTTATAATTTTCCTACACATGGCTCTTATGCCCCTTTTATTTGAACCGATAATTAGCATTATATTTGTTAAATATGTGTCTCGGAGACTTAAATATTCTGGCTGTTCATGTGCTGGTTAAGGCCTGAATCTCAGGAGAGTTGCACCTAACACCTACTCTCCATTTCATCAGACTCACCCAGGACAACTAACAAAAGGATGATGATAGACAATGCCCATCCCCGAAATCAGAGAGTATCTACAACTGCAAGCAAGGCAGTTCCAGCCATCCATCCATTGCCCCATGGGATCTAAGTCTCCTCTCAATCGGAAGCAGAGTGGGCATCACCATCCCCAAATCCTCAAGATTGAGGAATGAACAAACATAATGAACAAACTTTGCACTAAAGTAGACTTATTATTCTAGTAATGGAAGAACTTGTAACATTGATATAAAGGCAGTGGTCATCAGAGGAAGAGGAAGGAATAGGCATAACATAGGGTGTCTTGGGGACATTGGAATCATTCTGTGTGACATTGAAATGATGGATGCAGGCCATGATACATCTTGTCAAAACCTATAAAATTGTGCATGCAAAGTGTAAACTATAATGTAAACTATTGACCATGGTTAGTAGCAATGCTTCAATATGTGTACATAAATTGTAACAAATGCACCAAACTAATGAAAGATGTTGTTAATGGGAAAAAGTGTGGGAGGGGGAGGGAGTGAGGTATATGGGAATCTATATTTTTGAAGTAACACTTATGTAATCTAAAGCTTCTTTAAAAAAGAAAGAAAGAAAGAAATGGCAAGAGATTTGGATAGAAACTTTTCCAAAAATGAAATACAAATGGCTAAAAAGCACATGAAAGGATGCTCAACATCACTAGCTATTAGGGAAATGCAAATCAAAACTACAATGAAATATCATCTTACACCTATCAGACAGGTTTCTAGTTTAAAAAATCAGAACTACAAGTGTTGGAGAGGATGTGGAGGAATGGGAACACTCATCCACTGCTGGTGGCAATGTAGAATGATGCAGCCACTGTGGAGGATGGTTTGCAGTTCCTCAGGAAGCTAAGTATAGAATTGCCATATGATCCAGCAATCCCACTATTAGGAAAATAACCAGAAGTATTGAAAGCAGGGGCATGAACAGATATTTGCACATCAGTATTCAATGTAGCATTATTCAGAATTGTCCAAAGTTGGAAGCAACCCAAGTGTCCACCAACAGATGAATGGATAAACAAAATGTGGTGTGTGTGTGTGTATGTATATATATATATATACATATGGAATATTACTCAGTTTTAAGAAGGAACAAAGTATTGACACATGAAAACGTGGGTGAATCTCAACAACCTTATATTGAGTGAAGTAAGCCTGTCAATAAAGGACAAATATTGCATGATCTCACTGATATGAACTAAGGATATTCAGCATAATCATAAAGGTAGAGTCTGGAAGATAGGTTACCAAGAAATGGAAAGGAAGTAGAGAATGGTGAGCTGATACTTAACCTGGGCAAAATCTATAAGGTGGACAGGGGTGATGGTGGTACAACAATGTGAATGGGGTCAATGATGCTATAGTGTGAGTATGAACGGGTTGGGGGGTGGGTTGGGCCATCCATAAGCCTTGGGGGAGGGCTAGGGCTAGTGCTAGAGGAAAGAATACATGAACTCTGGGGAGGTAGAGCACTGTTTGAGAATACAATTGTGGTAGTGTTCTTTTGGCAACTATGGCAGGAGAGGGTCACTGGGGCAGGGTGTCAGTGGTGGGGAGACATGTGGGGAAGGGTGTACCTGGAGCATGCCTCTATGGAATATGAATGTGTTCATGTGGTCATAGGGTGTTATCTCAGGGGGTGGAGACCCATAAAATAACCAAAAAAATATTAAATTCCCATATCCTGGGGAGTCCTGCTATGTTCTCCAACAGAGTGGCAAGAATCTCTAGAGTACATAGGTAGTGCCTAATAAAAGAAAACAGACCAAATACACCAAGCCCTTGATATTAATGCTTGTAATTATGAATCTTATCCTTGTAAAATTGAAACTTAGCCTAATACTAACAATTGCCTAAGAGTTATCATCCTGAAAACCTCCTTGATACTCAAATGTGGCTTCTAAGCCAAACTCAGCAAATAAACTCATTACCATCCCCCCGGCATGGGACATGACTCCCAGGGATGAGCCTCTCTGGCACTGAGGGATTATTATGAGTGCCAACCAATGATGCATTTGGAAAAAGACCTTGACCAAAAGGAGGAAAAGTTAAAATCAAAAGAGCCTTTACAGTAAAGAAATTTCAAAGTGAGTTGGGAGGTCATTCCAGAAGTTACATTTATGCACATCTCAGGAAGATCTCACTAACTGCCACAGTAAACAAAGCCTCAAACAGGGGTGCTCCCAAGAGCTGGCTCTAGAGACATCTGGAAACTATAGGCAAGGCACACAACCGTGTCAGCACCCCACTGTTGGGCCTTACCTTTGAATATATGATAACCTATTTTCCTAATGTAACAGAGCTAGACTCATTATAATTTCCATGATTTTTCTATCCTTATTATTTGAAACTATAATTAGCACCATACCCTTTAAATTTATGTCCCAGAGACATAAATATTTTGTCTGTTCATACACTGGTTGAGCCCTGAATCTCAGCAGATTTATGGCCAACACCTATTCTCTAGTTCATGGGACTCGCCCGGGGCAAGGAATAAAATGATGATGATGGACAACACCCATCCCAAAAAACAGAGAGTAGCTACAACTGCAAGCAAAATGGTTCCTTCTATGTGCCCCATAAGATTTAAGCCCCCTCTCAATCTGAAGCAGAGTGGACATTATCATCCCAGAATTCTCAAGACTGAGGAATTAACAAGCATAAGGGGGGAATGCAACCATGGACTAAAGTAGACATTATTATTCTAGTAATGGAAGTACTTGTAACATTGATATAAAGATAGTGGTTACCATAGGTTCTGAGGGGAGGGGAAGGGAAAATAGGTGGAACACAGGGCATTGCAATTATTCTGCATGATATTGCAATGATGGTTATAGGCCATAATATATTTCATCAAAACCTATAAAATTGTATGGTGCAAAGTGTAAACCACAATGTAAACTATAGACCTTGGTTAGTAGCAATGCTTCAATATTTATTCATCAATTGTAACAAATTTACCACACTAATATAAGATGTTATTAATAGGGGAAAATGTGAGAGGGGGAGGTGGTGGGGTATGTTGGAATCCCATATACTTTCAGCTTTTCTGTAATCTAAAACTTCTTTAAAAATAAAGTTTTTAAAAATTTTTTTAAAAACTGTAACATGAAATAAATAACAAACCAATACAAACATTACATTTAGGGGTACATATTTAGGAGGTAAAAATAGAAATAAAAGCAAGGAATTGGTTACTGTAAACCTATGATTAGTTGCTACTTTTGTGGGGAGGGGGAGGTCTGTGATGGGGAAAGGAAGTAAGAGATGGAAGGGGTTCCTCTAGGGTCCTGGCAGAATTGTACTTCTTTACCTGGGGGTGGTTACTGGGGTGTTTACTAAATAATAATTGTTTAAGTTGTACAGTCACATTTTACTTTTCTATATAATAATAAAAATGTATAAACCTTTCCTGAAATATACTTATGGACAGTAAGCATATCAACATATTAATAGTGATCTCTAGGTGATGAGGTTAAAGGAAATTTTTATTCTCTGTGCTTTTTTATATTTTCTCTATTTTCTGCCACGAATATGTTATATTTATAACCAAACATTAATAAATGCTATTAGAAAAATAAATTTCCTGAGTTATACAAATTGCTATTCTTTCTCTCTAGAAGAGGGATGTATAATTGGGGCAAAATGACAGTTGAGTCTTTGTTGTGTCAATCACTTCTTTGAGTTGTATTATACAGGTGGCAGCTCCCAACCTGTACTATTTCTCTGCCTTTTCCGTCAGATTCAATCAACAAATATTATTTGAGCGCTTTCTATGTGCAGGAACTAATTTTTCTATCCTGCCCTCCTGAGAAATTATGTTGGCTATTCTGGAGACTATTTTATTTTGGTAGTCCCAGGAAAGCAATGGTCTCTTTCTTTCATCCATGCATGGGGAAATATAGGGAATGTGTCCGGTGTAGCATTCTGAGTAAGGTGGATAACATGTTAACTCTGCTGGCTGAAAGTCTTGGCCATCTGGCAAAGTTTTCTATACGCTCTACTTTCAGGGAATATTTCCTGTTTGGATTAGAGGGAGGAAAGTGGGGAAAGGAATTTAATAAGAATCTAAATGTCCATCACTGAAAACAAAGGAGTATCTAAAATTAGCAGTGGTGGCCCAGGACACTTCAGCTTAACAGCAACCCTGGGGAGAGGGGATTCCTTGAATAAGCAGCTTAAAATAGTCCACTGTGTTGAGAATTCTCAGCAATTAAAAAGCATTTGTGCTAAGGACAATGTCCAGGACAATAAAGTTAAACTACTGCAACTGTTCAAAGCTTGGTCCAGATACTGTGAAAGACATGAGGCAGAAAGATAAGGAGAGACGGAAGTTAGTGAAAAGGCCAACAGCTTCTGCTCTCCTTTACCCCAAGTGAATAAGTGACTTTGCCGTAATCCTGGTGTTTATACAACAGTCTAAACATGCAGAAATTTGTTTCTGGTCTGATTTCTACCTACTCAAAGGTCGTGTCTACTCCATGTATATCTTCCGTGCCTGGCCCGGCTCCTGGAGTGTGTCCGTGCACGAAGCCCGCGCTCTCCTGCCTGCATGCTCACCTTCCACAATGGCTGCCTCCAGCTGCCGTGAGGAATGCAAAAGTTACGAGGACTCACGGTGATTTTCGCCCCTGGTTCATTTAATTCTGAGGAGCTTATTGACTTGACTGGAAAAAACTTTCAATGACTTTTCCAGCAAACTCACCCTTTCCACTGGAAAAATGAGTTTTAACATCTATGAGTAAAAACAAACGGAAGGGAAATAATTTTTATATTCTCCTCTAGTTCTTGTAGTCCAAAACCAAATACCCAACTGAGAAGTCAATGAAAATAGACCCAGCAAAACACCATTAATTCTGATCTCACAACATTAGAATTTCTATTTTTTTCCAAATCTGAGATCGATCCAAATATACTCTGGACACTCTGTGTGTTACTAAGCAAATTCGCAGTGTAATAAGATTTTCGGCATGGATGCTTAACTTGAGAACCACTCTTGGTGATCATTTCTAAGGGCCAACCTGATCGTGTCATTTCCCTGCTTAAAACACGTGACTGCGTCCCCACTGCTCCTGGATAAAGATCAAGGCCTTCTCATCTAGACTACTGCAAGACTCTCTAGCCTGGTTTCCCTGTCTTCCCATCATATGTGGTAACCACACAGGCCTCCTAAAAACTTAGCTTAAGAATTATTTGTTAAATTGTTGTATGAATAATATTCTCCTGCTCATAAACTCCCCCATTACCTACTGAATGTAGAATAAACTCCTTACACTGATACAGAAGAATACAAAGTTACAGTTTATTCCTGCCCATCAGTTTTCCCACTTCCCTTCTTCAGTCCATTTGAGGAAGTTCTTCTCCACTGCATGGGATCTATGGGGGGCAGCCATTCACAGTGACCTACCATTTTCACCATAAGGGAATCCTGTCCCCCAGCCAGTGACTGGTTCAGTGTGGACATGTAACTTCATAATTCATCCATGAGGTCTAATAAGTATGCTCTTCTTTCTGGATCAAAAAACTGAATGTCTTGGCTTAGGGTCACCCAAGGTCTTTATTCCCCTTACATGGCAAACATCTGTTTGCAAATGAAGTTTTAAAAAGTGGCAAGAAGAGCCAAGCAAAATAATAATTTGGGCTCCTGGATCCAATTGTGCTCAAGGTTAGATCTACTCTGAGACTTCCCCAAATTGTAAGCTTATCTTTTTTTCTTTAAGCTAGTAGGTTTCAGTCATTTGAGGGTCTTTTACAATATGGCCCAAGGTTCCTCTTATTACTAATTACTTACCTTCATGTCTCCAGTGCTCTAAAAGTCAGCAAACTTTTTCTTTATGTGCCAAATAGTAAATATTTTAGACTTCACAGGCCAAGAGATAAAATTGAGGATATTTATGTAGACACTTATATAACCATTTAAAATGTAACAATTAACTATGCAAAAACCATTCTTATCTTGCCAGCCACACAAAAATAGGCGTCTGGCTGGATTTGGCCTGTGGTCCATAGTTTGTCGACCCCTGCTCTTGTTCAATTAGTCTACTTGTGCCATGAGCATGCCTCAAGTTTTCCCATCTCCATGTTCTTACTGGTAGAATGTCTCTTGTCCCTAACCACTGCCCACCCACCATTCAAAGCTCATTCCAAATGTGACCTCTTTCCTGACGTTCCTTTGCTCTCACAATGAATTAGATCTTTTCTGAATCCTCAAAATTACTCTGTGTATTAGTCATCCAAAGGGGTGCTGATGTAAAATACCAGAAATCTGTTGGCTATTATAAGGGCATTTGTTTGGGGTAGAAACTTACAGTTAACAGACCATAAAGTGTAAGTTTCTTCCCTCACCAAAGCCTGTTGCCATGTGTTGGAGCAAGAAGGCTGCCGATATTTGCTATAGCTAGTCGTAATGTTTGTGATGATGCTTTTTCATAGTTTGTAACAATTGTTTCACAACAGTGCAAGGTGTTGGTGGTGGGATAATGTATGGGAGCCCTGGATGATGATATGCATGTTTGCTTTCTAAGTTTATAACTCATACCATACACTTACTGTTTATGGATGTTCATGTATGAATGATAAACTTCAATTAAAAAAAAAGTTTTAACATGTGAAAAAAATTAAGGGAAGGAAATGGGGATTTACCAGAAGCCAAGGATAAAACTGCTCACCGCCAGGGAAGCCAGCCATTTCTGACTATGAATTATCTGATGTCACATAACTGAACTGCTTTCACTCTAGTGTTGTCAAGACAGGCTTATACAAAGTCATTTCTGTGCTTGTCTAGGATGATCATGCCTAGCAAGTATGAAAGAAGGGGGTCCCCAGTCATTTTGTTTCTGTGGGGGTGGGACACAGGCATGTACTTTGACGGACCCGTGTTTTCCACTTTTGTCACTCATTTGACATTGCTCCCAACTTTAGTCATTCATGCCCCATTCTCGTGATTTTTGCCATGTCTGTGTATCATGAGTATTTTTAGTATATAATATTTTCTTTTTTTGAAATAATAAACTTTATTTGTAAAGAGGTATTATATTACAGAAAAGTTACATCAAAAGTATAAGGATTCCCCCATCTTCCTCTATTAATATCTTAGAATTGTATGGTACATTTGTTAGAATTGATGAATAAATACTGAAATATCGCTACTAACCAAGGTCTATAGTTTACATTGCAGTTTACACTTAATTCTAATGCTCTAAAAAATGCCCTATGTTCCACCTATTCTTCCGTCCCCCTCTCCTCAGAATCTCTGGTAGCCACTATCTTTATAGCAATGTTATATGTTCTTCCATTACTACAATATCAATCAGTTTACTTGGTCCATGGTTGCATTCCCCCCTTATGTTGGCTCATTCCTCAGTCTTGAGGATTTGGGGATGGTGATATCCGCTCTGTCTCACATTTAGAGGGGGCTTAGATCTTATGGGGCAGATGTAAGGGACTGTTTGGCTCGCAGTTGTAGATACTCTCTGTTTTTTGGGGATGGGGGTTGTCCATCATCATGTTGTTAGTTGTCCTGGGCGAGTCTGATGATCTGGAGAGTGGTGTTGGCTGCAACTCTTCTGAGATTCAGGGCTCAACCGGCATATGAGCAGACTGAAGAGTTAAGTCTCTAGGACATATATTTAATGGGTATAGTGCCAATAATAGTTACAAATAAAAGGGGTAGAAGAATCATGTGTATGGAAATTATAAGTGAGTCTAATTCTGTTACATTGGTAAAATAGGTTGTCATATATTACTTGGCAAGGCCCACTGACAGGGTGCTGATTTCAAGGGAGAGTGTGCCCTGCCAACAGTGTCTGGATGCCTCTAGCACCCTCAGGAGCACCCCTACCTGAGGCTTTGTTCACCCTGGAAGTTGGTGAGATCTCCCTGAGCCACGCAGAAGTGTAACCTCTGGAATGACCTCTTGACTCATTTTGAAATCTCTTAGCCATAAAAACTCCTTGGTATTTGATGTTCCCCACTTCTGGTTAAGGTGTTTTTCTAAATGCATCACTGGTTGGTGCTTGGTATTAATATATTTTCTTAATTTTCTCCTTAAGTCAGGGGTTCTTAACCAGGGGTCCATGGGCTTGAATTGAAATTCAAAAAAACATTACTCTTGTGGAGATGTGTTGGTGCGGGTGTGATATATTTATTAAATAACACACAGTATAGTGTGGGCTTAGTAAGGGGTCTGTGGTTTTCACCTGACTGGCAAAGGGGTCCATGGAACAAAAAAGGTTAAGAACCCCTGGTTTAAGTTGATTCCCTTAACAAAACACAAGCATCTACCCTAGTCCATTGAAACAATAAAATTTCACTACTGTTAACATGAAAAGAAAGGCTTTCCATATAGCGTTTAAAACCATTTCGGGTATCTCAGTGCAACAAAACTCACAGTTTGGAAATTTCTGTTCTTGACCATCAATGTATTTTTTTTCCCCTCTTGTGAAAGTGTAGCATATGTTTTTCCAAAGTCTATTTAATTAATAATTATTTAATATCACAATTATTTGTCCATTTCATAGAAAGTATGCATGATCATTTAATGATTTTACTTATCAATTTTGTTATCATTAGTCTCTATAACTCATGGAGTAATAATCAACATTTATTGAATGTTTTGTATTCCTGGCAGAGCAGGATTTTAAAAAATAACTTCACTGAGGTAAAATTTCCATACTGTGAAATACACCTGTCTTAAGTGTACAATTCAAAAGTTGTGCAACTATCACCCACAATCCAGTTTTAGAATATTCCTATTACCTCCCAAAATTCCCTCCTGCCATTTGCAGTTAACCTTGCTCCTACCCCCAGCCACAGGCAAACACTAATCTACTTTTCTATGTCTACAGATTGGTCTTTCCTAGACATTTCACATAAATGGAATATGAGTAGCCTTTTGTCACTGGCTTCTTCCAATTAGCAAAATGCTGTTGAGGTTCATCCAAGTTGTAGCATATATCAGTACTTCATTCCTTTTTATAGCCAAATAATATTCCAGGAAATATCACATTTTGTTTATCCATTCATCAGTTGATGGTCATTAGGTTTTTCTCTATTTTTTTGACTATTATGAATAATGCTGCTAATAACATTAGCTTACAGTGTTTGCGTAGGCGTATCCCTTGGGTATCTACATAGGTGGAACTGCTGTATCATTACTTTCCTCTCCTTTGTGCTATCCTTGTTTATTTTATATATGTTAGAAAACCAACAACTGTGTTATTGCTTTATACAATCTTAAATTTTTAAACTAATTTGAGGAGAAAAGAGGAAAAAATATTGTTTTTCATATTTACTTTTATAATGATCATTTCTGGCGTGCTCTTCATTTCTTCTGGTGGATTTGAGTTACTCTCTGATGAAATAAAATAACATAAAATTTAATCTTAGCCTGAAAGATTTCGCTTGGAATTTCTTATAAGGCAGGTCTGCTAGCAAAGAATTCTTAGCCTTTGTCTCTGAATTTCTTTATTTCACCTTCATTTTTGAAGAATAGTTTTATTGGATATTGAATTCTTGGTTAACAGGTTTTTTTCCTTCCTTGCCAACACCTTTGGGCTTCCATTGTATCTGAGGAGACCTCAGCCATTAATCAGATCTATGCTCCCCTGAGTATGTGACAGTGTCTTGTTGCTTTAAAGATTTTCTTTGTCTTTCAAGTGTTTGACTGTCATGCATTTAAGTGTGGATCTTTTTATATTCATCTTATTTGGGGTTCACTGAGCTTCTTCGATGTGTAGAATATCAATGTTCTTTATTAAATCTGGGAGTCTATGGCCATTATATCTTCAAATAGTTCTTTTTTAAAAAAATGTACGGGGACCAGGTATTGAACTTGGGACCTCTTATTCAGGAAGCTGGCGCTCAACCACTGAGCCACATCAGCTCCCCTGAGTTGGCTCCCTCATCTGTTTGTTGTTTGCTCATTGTTCGCTCATTTGTTTTTTGCTCATTGTCTGCTCATTGCTTTTGCTTGTTGTCTGTTTGTTTCTCTTTAGGAGGCACCAGAAACTGAACCCAGGACTTCCCATGTGGGAGGCGGGTGCTCAACTGCTTGAGCCACATCGGCTCCCTGCTCGTTTTTGTTTTTGTTCATTGTCTGATCGTTGTTTTTGCTCATTGTCTGCATGTTGTTTGCTTTCTTGAGGAGGCACCAGGAACTGAACCTGGGACCTCCCAGGTAGGAGGCAGGCACTCAACTGCTTGAGCCACAGCCATTTCTTCTTTCTCGCCTTTCTTTTTGAGACTCCCACTACACATATATTGGTATTCTTGATGTTATCCCATTTGTGTCTGAAGCTCATTTTTCTTCAATCCTTTTCTCTCCTTCAGAATAGGTAAATTCTAAATGTATATTAATACTACAAGATGGAATATCAGACCAAAAAACCCCACTTTATGCTAAGTGAAATAAACCAGACACAAAGTACTACATACTGTATGATTCCATTTATATAAAATGTGAATATAAATCAATTTATAAAGATAAATTAGATTAGTGGTTATGTAAGGTTGGTGAAGTATACAGGGATTGAGAGGTGACTATTAAGGGGTTTTTCTTTTAGGAGTAATGAAATCATTCTAAACTTTTTTTTGGTGATGAATGCACAACACTGATTATACTGAAGGCCAATGAGTATATACTTTGGATAGATTGTATGACATGTGAATATATCTCAATAAAACTCCTTAAAAATAAATAAATAAATGTGTAAGAATAGCCAAAAATAACATCTATGTACAGCAGGGGAAACATAGAGAGATTGAGAGGTGAAGAATTTTTTAGTTTGTTTATTATTATTGTTGAAATCATGAAAACTCTCTAATGATTGAAGCGATGAATGCACAACTATGTGATTATATCCAATACCACTGATTGTACACTTTGGATGAATTTTATCCTTTATTAATATGTATCAATAAAATTGATTTGTTTTAAAAAAATAAACTGGCTGTATATAGTAAAAAAAGAATAGGTAAGTTCTATTATTATCTTTGAGTTCACTGATTCTTTCTTCTGCCATCTCAAATCTGTTGTTGTGCCCATCTAATGAATATTTCATTTGTTATCATATTTTTCAATTCCAGAAGTTTCATCTGGTTCTTTATTAAATTTCTTTCTCTTTTTTGAGAATCTCTATTTGTTGATTCACCATTGTCATATTTTCTGTTAATTCTTTAAACATGATTTCCTTTAGATTTGTGAACCTATTTCTAATGGCTGCTCTGAAGTCGTCTGCTAAATCTAACGGTTGGAGACACCCAGAGATAGTTTCATTGACAACTTTTTTCCTTGCATATGTTTCACACTTTTCTCTTTCATTGCTTGTTTTATGATTTTGTTGTCGTTGTTAAAACTGGATATTTTAACTAATATATTGTGCAACCCTGGATACTGAATTCCACTCCCGAAAGACTGTTGTTGCTGTTTGTCTGTTCAATAACTTGCCTGGGTTAAATATGCAGTATGTCTCCGCTGCAGTGTGCAGCCAGAAATTTCTGCTCATTTTTTTTTCTCTTAAATTCTTGTTTTTGATTCTAAGCCTGGCCTTATAAGGACTGTCCCTGTGTTTTCCTAGCATAGTGACCAGCCAGTGTCTGGATAGAGGTTGTGTTCAAACAATTCAAGCCAGTAAGGCTTCTGTTCTGTGCATGGGAAGAGGAGTACATTCAACGTTCAGGCTGTTTTCAAGTCTGCCCTGGCTTTTACTTTCTGCTGGGCCCATTCACATCTCTTCTGTACATAAACACAGCCTCTGGGCTGGGACCCTCTCCAATTTCTGCTGAGCAAACCACAATGGTAATCACAGGCAAGCCAAACCATTGGCCCTTCCTGCTTGCCTGTTGCCTCGATTGGCACTTCCACCATTGCCCCCTGCTCCAAGTCGAGGGAACCCCCTTAGACCATGGCAGTGAGACTGCCATCCTCATGGCCTTCCCTTCCCGGGCAGAACATTTGCACTGATCCTGTAGGGAGGAAGGAGGTGAGAGCAGCCCCAGGCACAGTATCCACTTCTTTCACCTGAAGTTCAGCAGTTTATAGAGCATAAGATTCACAGATTGTTGTACATCTCTGGTTATTTTCCAGAGGTCGGAAGAGGTTGTTTATTCAATTTTGTCCAGTCTCATATTTGTTTTTAGAGAGAGAATTTGCTCTTCCTCTCAATTGGTCATAATCAGAAATCTCACCCCCTTTAAACTTTACTTTTTAAATTTACATGAAATTCACTCTTTATAGTATTCAGTTTTATGGATTTGATAAACGGGTAGAGTTATGTCTCCACCACCACAGTTATGACACAGAATAGTCTCCATCCCCTAAAAAATTCCCTTGTCACCCCTTTGTATTCAACTCTCTCCCCTACCCTGAGCCCTGATGGCTTCTCTGTCCCTATAATTTTGCATTTCCAGAGTCAGAGCATAGTTAGAATCCAGGTCCAACTGTCTATAGAATCTCAGCTTTATTGCATCTTTAATATGTGGGGGATATTTGTACACAACAGAAACTTTTCCTATTATAGGATATAGAAAGTCAGTGTGATTTAATGGTTTAGAACATGAGTTTTCAAAGCAGACTGCCTACATTTAAATCTTGGTTCCATCATGCACTAGCTCTGTGGCCTTGGACAAGTTACTTAACTTCTTTTTGCCTCTAGTCTCCACATCTGTAAAATGAGGATAATGATAACTTATCTCACAGAGGAGTTCTGATCCACATAGAGAACTTAAAACAGCGTCCGGCACGTAAGAAGTACTCACTAACTTTTAGCTATTATTACATTATAAGGTCTTTGTGGGCAGGGGCAGAACAGTAAAATGCCTGTGAACAGTATATTTTACCTAAATGCTGGAACAATTGTTAAATGAACAACTGATTAATGAAAGATTGAACTGAAGCCTCTAGCATTAATGCAGCTATTAGGGTGCTACTGACTTCCAAATGCTCTGTGCTGGACATCCCCCAAACCTCAGCACCAGTGCCATGCAGCAGCCAGCCAGGTCTGGCAGCCACTTTGATAGGGAGTTGCTTCTAAAACAAACACGGCATTATGATAATAAAAACTCATATTTAAAATCCTGAATCTGACATCTACTAGCTGGGCAAGTTACTTAACCTCTCTGTGTCTTAGTTTCCTCATCTCTAAAATGAGGTTATCATTAGAACCTACTTCATTAGACTGTTGTGGATTAAATGAGTTAACGTTTGTAAAATGATTAGAAATGTACCTGGCATGTAGTAAGCACTATAGAAGTATTTGCTATTAATTTTATTATCATTACTTCACATGAATACACTCATAAAATTGAATGTCTGTAACCAGCAAGTTATTGGGGATCTATTTTTTAAACTCTTCAGCTTGGAGAGGAAACTCAGTGGAAGCCCTGGATCTTGGTTTGAAGAAAGCAGTGCATGCAAGCTACAGGTTGTGTGAAAATGCAAAG
Source organism: Chaetophractus vellerosus (assembly GCA_004027955.1). Lineage (NCBI taxonomy): Eukaryota > Metazoa > Chordata > Mammalia > Cingulata > Chlamyphoridae > Chaetophractus > Chaetophractus vellerosus. The sequence goes on along the minus strand of PVKH010015036.1, from coordinate 2,346 downwards.
AAAACTCAGGTTCACTTCTTGGTGGTCTTTCCAGAAAGGAAAGTTTGTTGTCGTTGTTGTTGTTGTTTCTTACTCATTTCATCTCGTCTCATGGGTGGTCAAAGCAGTCACTTGTTTTTCATGTCAATAAAGAACAATGCTCCCACTAAACAAAAAAGTAACTTGGATTTCTTAAAAGACTGGTCCTTTCTTGCTAATAGGATGCCATGATGTACAGTGGGCTGATAGCTTTCAAAAGTGAAATGATGATGGTAAAAAATGACGAGTAAGAAGTTTTATTGAATACTTACTATGTACCATTCTGCCATGCTTTTTGCATGTATTATCTCATTTAATTTCCCCAAAAAGTCCAAGGGATAGGTACTATTATTATCCCTATTTTTCAGATAGGAAAACAGAAGATTAGAAAGCTTAAGCATCTTTTGCCAAAGGCCAATTGGCTTGTCTGGATGAGCTGGGTTCAATGACATATAGTTAACTGTGCCAGGAAAAAACTTTGAGGTCACCAAGAAGGGAAGGTTTGTACAAGTGGGCACTCCGGCACCTTCTTGGCACATCCATGCACATACAGCCTCCAGGGGCCCAGAGCCTCCCTCTTGTGTTCCAGACATGCTGTACCTGCTGCTCAGGCAAACTGGGAGCACCCTGCTCCTTACAGCATTATTCATAATATGTGCTCTTGCCCTCAATCTCCTGAAGGCTTTTCATTTTATTTAGAAAGTACATGTAATACATAATATATTTAAGGATGGTTATAAGAAATTCCCCCCAAAGCCTCAGAATCCAGTTCATTTGTGCCATCTGCTGTAAGGGAAACTAGAAACCACCTGTCAGTCTGCTTGAGTTCTGGTCTTACCAAGGAAATTGTGATTATCTCTTTGGCAAAGGATTGGACTTATTACAGTAAATCTCTTATTCAGCACATACTGTATTAGGAAGGCATTCTGCCCCTGGAAGCCAGGGCTTTTCCCCTCTGGCCCTCCAAAAATGAAGTGAAACCTTAGCTGTTCAGAGTCTGCAAGGTGAACTGTGCCTTAGTTTGTTCGAAATTCAGCAATAAATAGTTATTGAACAAATATTTACTGAGCACCTACTATGTGCCAGGTACTGCTTCAGGGACATGGGCCACAGCAGGAAATGAGCTGAGAGAGGCTTGTGAGACCACAGGCTGGGTGGAAGAAGAAGTATTAAAACCTCTGTTTCGTTTATGTGATCAAAAGAGTTTGGGGAACACATGTAGAACAGACAATAAACAAGAAAACAAATAAGATAATTTTAGATGGTATTAAGAACTCCAAGAGAAAAAAAAAATCAGGGTGATATGAAAGCCAGTCCCTGAGGAGGAAGGGCAGGGTGGGGTCATTTGGCTTCTGTGGAGAGGGCAGGCTTCTTTCAGGGTGACAGCTGAGCTGGGATCACAACAAAGCAAGGTGCTGAGGGCTCACCCTCTTAAATAGTAGGGCACCTTTTTATTTTAGCCATTTGAGATTAAAACAAAGCCAAACCCCAATTCCTCCTAAGCTCCCTCATAGTCTCTCTGTTTAATTATAGTCTTTCCCCAGAATATTGTGTCAACTTAATGGAAAGGGTCATACTTTGGAGGAAAGAAATATTGAAAAAAGATATGTAATAAACATTGGCCTGGCTGTAGCATAATTCCCAGTAGTAGCTGGTAACAGTAAAGCAGACTTTTCCTGCAAGAAATTGTTTCCTGGTAAGGCTAAAAAGTCATTCTGTTTGGGGAAACAAATCCCTGCCTTTTCAGTGAAGCCTCTAAGCACCCAAACAAACATATATTGCTTGTTCCACTCCAAAAGAAAAGAATTACATAAACCCCAAACAAACAAACAGCCTGAGGGCTTTCTTCTTTGTGAGGAAGACTCACCTGTCAGGTTCTCTACAGGACCAAACACCTGGTTAGATCCTATTACACCTCTCTTTTCTAGGTCACTCAACTTTCACTACCTGAGGTTTAACATTTCCGAAATTCTACCCACTTTTTATCAGTATATTTACAATAATTCTCTCACAAAAGTCTTCATGGCAATAGGATTGTAAGTCAATTCAATCCCCTTCAGAAATCGTCAGTCTATATTTCAAAATACACCCACTTGAAAGGTTGGTGAGGGCAAGCTTTCTACAGCCCCATTCCCCAGCCCCACACCAGTCTTCCTTCTTATAGTGACAAAATGGAATTCTGCCTATACTTCACCATTCTATCACTCTTCCAGGAAATGATGGGAAGGAGAGAAGAATTCCCAAGGGAAGAGTATTACAGATCACATTTTAGCAAATTGCAAAAGTCGAAGAAAATAAAACAATCTATCCAAACTGAAAAGTCCTTGT
>PVKH010015035.1:0-16281 GCA_004027955.1 Chaetophractus vellerosus | reverse complement strand
GCCTGAATTGTGATCTATGACTGATGGCAAAGCCCCAAAATGTGTGTAACTATCAGAGGTGTTATGCCACACTTAGGGATGTGCATGTGGGGGGTTGTGGGAGGGGTGGGGGGGTGGCATATGGGTACTCCTGGAATCTCTGTGTAACATTTGTGTAATCAATGTATCCTAAAAATGTATATAGATATATAAAAAATAAATAAAAAATTATATATTAAAAAAAGGATATATAATATTCTGATAGAATCTGTTGAAATTTTGAATGGTTGTTCCACAGCTTAATTGATTCATAATTTCTTTTATGTATTTTCATAGACAATATGATCATGAAAAATCATATTAAGGATTTATACTCACAAAAGCTATACAAAAATAAATATAATACATAAAGATAAAATTAATAAAGTAATCAAGCAACTGTATGTGATTTTATACTTTAGAGACAAGAGATAAGATGTTAATTTGACTAAACCACTTTGATAAATCTATAAAATGGAACTAATAGTTCACGTACTTTATTGATCTTTATCATGATCAATGTTTAAATGAGCATAACTTCACATTTATGTAAACCCAAGTATCTACATGATTGCATTTAAATTTAAATATTTTAATAAGTTAAATTATATTCATAAGTCAAATTATCAAAATTTAAAATAAAAGTTTTATTTTTTTATAATTAATTTTTTTAATTTTTAACGAAGCTTTAGATTACATAAATGTCACATAAAAAATATAATGGATTCCCATATGCCCTACTCCCTCCCTCTCCCACATTTCCCCACATTGACAACATCTTTCATTAGTGTGGTACAATTGTTACAATTGAACCCATATTGAAGCACTGCTACTAACCATGGACTACAGTTTTCATTATAGTTTACACTTTGTCCTGCACAATTTTGTAAGTTATGACAAAATGTACAATGGCCTGTATCTGTCACTGCAATGTCATGCAGGACAAATCCAGTGTCCTGAAAATGCCCCTATATTACACCTATTCTTCCTTCTCCCATCCCTCAAAACCTCTGGTGGCCACTGCCTTTACATCAATGATAAGAGTTTAAAAGAAAAGATTTTAAACCTCAGGAAGATTTACTGAGATATTATTAGAATATTTTTTAAAGTGCGCTATTTAATACACATTTATTAGAAGCACCTTGAATGCCTGCTAAAATGCAGATTCCTTGGCTGCCATCTCAAGAGATACATAATTAAACTCTCAAAGGTGGGACTTTTGTGAAATCACATTTTCATTAAGGTCCATGTGAGCTTCTCATGTACATTAAAGTTTAATGATCACTGTTTATGACATGTATTGTGAAACACATCTTGACTTGATCCAAACTTCAATACAGTTTATTATTTTAAGAAATCCAAACCACTTCTTTTATTTTCAATATGGCCTTGCAGCCATGAATTGTATTGAAAATGACATCAATTAATAGTAAAATTCAGATAAATGTTATGTTATTCCTGCTTCTATGCTAAGACATAATTACTTCCAAAATAACAAAGCAACTATCTACTGACCTACTAATGGTATTAGTATCACCAGAGTGTAATTGCTTTTAAGGCTCCCTAGTACAATTCATAACTGTCATTCATCTGACCTTTTGTTTTTGAGATGGTTGAAGAGAACTTGACTGGATGGTATTTAAAAATACAGTGAGGGTATTGCAACAAAACAAAACAAAATGAAAACAAAAACAAAAACAAAAGCTCCCATCCTATTTAGAATGACACTGTGAGGACCTTGGTAAACCTGCTTTAAAAATAAAGACAAAACAATTAAAATCAACCATTTCAGAACTCTGAATATTAACCAAAGTAGCTGAACAAACAGAAAATCATCTTTCCAAGAGAAACCACTGAATCTTGTTAAGACAGAAGGTATATGGCATTTTAATTAGGGGTTATTCCCAGCACTCTCTGTCTCTAATGTTAACTGTGAAAAGCTAGTGCAGCCTTGCAGCCAAAGGAGAGGACTGGTCATTTCTGGAACTACCTGAAAAGCCCAATTATCAGAGCAAGATTTTATCTGGTCAGAATTTTTTTTTTTTCTGAAATAGGTTCCTGGAAAATCTCCATTCCCAGGGAGTTGTAACTACTTGATTTGACTCAGAGTTCAGCACAGTGCAAAAAGCCCTACCCCTAAGGAACTGCTGAAAATAAAGGCAGTCTGTTGAGAATACTGCAGCTGCCTAAGGCTGTGACTTTATTTGAAGAAACAAGATCTTGGTCAATTATTTAAAAGGAAGACCTGGAGAACTAGATGACCATAGGGAGCTTTGGAAAGCTATGGAGTATTCTTGGGATCCAGAAGGCTGCATTCATGTGTGGGGCAATGTGCATGTCTAGGCAAGTGTTGGGAAAAGAGAAGCCTCTAGTTACTCCCTTCTGTCTGACCTAGAGGTCCTACACAAAAGATAGTGAACACTAAGGATACCTTGCAAATGGCCTGCAATTTGAAGACATGCCTTCTCACACAGATGCCCCTGGCAAGGCTGGAAGACTTATAAGAAATACATTTAAGGAATTCTCCTGACCAATTATTGGCTAACCACTAAATTATTCAGACTCAGGGCTAAATTCTAAGAAGCCAGACTTAAAAATAGAAACAAGAATTTTAAAAAAGCTGACACTGTAGTCAGTGTCCATACCCTCAGGTAATACAGAATCTTCAAAATTAGTCCAAGAAAGCCATTGAACAAATAAACAGCTATAAGAAAAATATGAACAAAAACAAAAACAACAAACTCCTGGGTGAGGAAGGGAGGTGATATCAGAGTTGTTACAATATAATATCTAAATTGTCCAATGTTCAAGCAAAAATTATGAGACATGCAAAGAAAGAGGAAAGTATGTCACATACATAGGGAAAAATATAGACAATTTAAAAAGCCTCTGAGGAGGTACAGAATTTGGATTTAGTATACAAAGAACTTAAAGCAGCTATTAAAATGTGTTCAGAGAAATAAAGGTCACATGTCTAAACAATTAGAGGAAAGTATAACAACTATGCTTTGCAAAATAGAGAAAGTCCATAAAAAGATAGAAATAATAAAAAATGATTCAAATTGAAATTCCAAAGTTTTGAAAGTACAATTGAAATGATAAATTCAGTAGGGAGGCTTGACAATAGATTTGTGATGACAGAAGAAAGAATCATTTAAATTTAAGATTAAGCAGTACAGATTATCCAGTATGAGAAAAGAAAGAAAAAACAAGGAAGAAAAATGAACAGAGCATCAGAACACTATGAAACACCACCAAGCATACAAACATATGCATAATGGAAGTCCCAGAAACGAGGAGAAAGTGAAAGAGAATTTGAAGAGATAATAACATAAAACTACTCAAATCTAATGAAAAAAAAGTGATAAAGTCCAAGGAAATGAAAATAGAATTAACTCAGAGATCCACACCTAGATACATCATTTAATTTGATGAAAGTCAAAGACAAAGAGAAAATCTTGAAACAGCATGAGAAAAATATCATAGATAAGGTAGTTTCAAATAAATTAAGAGGTGACTTCCCATGAAGGCCAGAAGGCAGTGGGAAGATACCTTAAAGTTTTGAGGCATAAAGACTATCAATCAAGAATTCCATACTCAGCCAAACTCTTCTTCAAAAAGTAAGGAGAAATTAAGGCATTCCCAGATAAACTAAGAGAATTTGTCACTAGCAAACTTGTCCCATAAGTAATACTAAAAGGAGTTCTTACTGCTGAAAGGAAAGGATACTAAATGGTAATTTGAACCCACATGAAGAAATAAAGGACAGCATACTGTTTCATTTGTAAATCTTTTCTTCTTTATTCTTATTTGAAATGAAGCAATAATTATTAAACCGTGTAATTTGTATGGCAATAATAGCACAAAGAAGGGGGGAAGAAAAAGTGGTATATTGGAGCAAAGATTTGTATAGTATTGAAATTCATTTAGTATGACTTTCAACTGGAATTTTAAAATTTAATATACTAATTGCAATCCCCAGGGCAACCACTAAGAAAATAAGAAAGAGAACTTTACATTTTATGGTTTTTTAAAAGTCATCATATAAAAGAGAGATTACACTCTAGATCAGAGAAAAATGACTTAATGTTTGAAGTTATAAGAAGCCAGTTTTACTCCACTAAAAGAAATGATTTTTAATTATTAGAATTGTTTGTTAATGAAGTGAGCTGACTTCCAAAAAAGTGAGACTGAAAGCAGACTAAATATAGTTTGAATATAGACTGAAAGACTTAATATTTTTAGGTTTGGAAACGGACTTCTAATGTAAAATTTTCCTTGTAAGATCTAATGAAGAATAAAGAGGACCATTGCTATTAGAACCTCTTTAAGGCAGTTTTCCCATTTAAAATAAAATAGAAAAAGGTCATTAATATTAAATACATATTCACTTACCATTCTTTAACATTTAGGATATAAAATTCTTCTAACCATCTTTGTCCTTTATACAGAATTTAACAATTGCATTACTTTAAAATTTCTGACCATGTTAATCTTAAATAGTTGGCCATATAAGGCACATTCATATGTATCATCTTAGACTTCCCTTTACCATTTTACCTTTGTTCTCCTCTTTCCTGGATTTCAAGCATTCTTCTTTCTTACTTTACTCCTTGCTTTGGTGGAGCATTTCCTCCAGGAGCTTCCTGATAAAGGCTGCATGATAGGTATTTCATTGTTAATGAGATGTTTCATGTCTGAAAATGTCTTTGTTCTGCTATAATTTTAAATTAATAATTTGGCTTAGTATAAAACTCTAAATTGGAAATATTATTTTCTTAGATTTTGAGGTTGTGGCTCTATGGTCTCCTAGTTTTCTTTGCTGTCTTTTAACAAATTTAATGCTATTATGAATTTTAATCTTGTTTTAAAACCTAATGTTTCCTCTGAAAGTTTTCAGGATCTTCTCTTTGCCTTAGTTATCTGAAATTTCACAATGATGTTTCTTGGTTTGATTCTGGTTTCATCTATTGGGCCATTAGTGAGCCCTATCTATGTGGAAACTAAAGTGGTTCTAAGAATGTTGACAGCATTATTTCATTATTGATTTTTTCTCCATACTTGGAACTATCTTGATTTGAAACTCCTGTGCAGGGATATCTCAGAGATATTGTGGGCTTGGTTCCAAACCATCACAATAAAATGAATGTTGCAATAAAGTGAGTTACATGAATATTTTTGGCTTCCCAATGCATATAAAAGTTATGTTTATACTATACTCTAGTCTATTAATTGTGTGATAAAATTATGTCTAAAAACAATGTATATACCTTGATTAAAATATATTATTGATAAAAATACTAATCATCCAAGCCTACAGAGGGTTAAATATTTTTTATTCTGATTCATGGGCTGTCACCAATGGGTTGGCTGGATGGTCAGGGACTTGGAAGGGAACATGATTGGAAAATTGGTGATGAAGAGATCTGGAGAAGAGGTACATAGATAAATCTTTCTGAGTAGGCACACATATGAAGATATTTGTGTCCCAAGTGAATGCTCATCAGAGGGTAACTTCAGCAGAGGACGATTTTAATAATCAAGTGGATAAGAGGACCCATTGTATGGCTAAAACTCAGATTCTTTCCCCAGCCACTCCTTGTCATTGCCCAATGGGCTCATGAATGAAGTGGCCATGGAGGTAGGGATAGAGGTTATGCATGGGCTCAGCAACATGAATTTTCACTCTACAAGGCTTACCTGGATATGGCCTCTGCTCTAGATCAGCATATGGTGCTTTTTCTCCTTTAGTCAGAATTCACAGGTCCAGGAATAAAGAGGTGGAAATCAGAGTGGCACCACTCACTATTTTCCCTAATTATCCACAAAAGTTTTGCTTCCTGTCCCTGCAACCTTAATCTCTGTTTGTCTGTAGGTTTTAGTTCAAAAAAAGGAGAAGTTTCCACCAGGGGACATAATGATTCCATTGAACTGGACATTAAGACTGCCACCTGGCCACCTTGGGATCCTTGTGCTGAGTCAACAGGCATAGAAGGAAATTACTGAACTGGCTGGTATGATTGATCCTGACTATGAAGGGGAAACAGGATTTCAACTTTGCAATGGAGCTAAAGAAGAGTTTTCCTGAAATACAGAGAGTCCCCTAGGGTATTTCTTAATAGTACTCTGCCCTGTGATTAAATTCAATGAAAAACTGTGGCAACCCAATCCAGGCAGAACTCTCAATAGCCCAGAAAATTCAGAAGTAAAAGTTTGAGTCACTCAATCAGGCAAAGAACTATGGCCAGCTGAGGTGCTTTCTGAACATAAAGGGAACATGAAATGGGTAGTGGAAGAAGGTACTGATAAATATGAACTATGACCACATGACTAGTTACAGAAACAAGAACTGTAATGAATATTTCTTCCTTGCTTAGTTATGAGTATGTTTGTATATATACACATAAAGCAAATATCTTTGTTTTCTTTGCTATCCTACCCCATTATATGACCTAAATTGCATTAGTTTCATGTCATAGTATTTAAGTTATAAGATATCAATTTTAAGAGTGAATATTACTCAAACTTGCACCCTTTTCTGGGGAGAATTAGTGCATTTCTCATTGCATACAGGGCAGCTGAGTATTGTTAGGCAAAAATATGACTGTTTTTGTTTTTCATTTAGAGATTAAGTATGGTTTAAGGTGATGTGTGTAGCTGCCCAGTTGACAAGGGGTGAACTGTGATGGTTAGGTTCATTTGTCATCTTGGCCAGGTGATGGTGTCTAATGCTTGGTTAAGCAAGCACTGGTCCAATTGTAACTGTGAGTATATTTCATGGACTTAAGTAATCAGTAAGTTGATTGCATCTATGGCTGATTACATTTACAATCAACTCAGAATATTGTCTCATGTAATTAGTTAAGGCTTTAAAAGGAGAAGTGATGATTTTAGCAGTCAGAAGAAAGAATTTCCAACACTACTTCAGCCAGACAGCTGCTTCTGGGGAATTCATCAAAACTCTTCGTTGGAGTTCCTGGCATGCAGCCTGCCCTACAGAATTTGTACTTATGCATCCCTAGAATAGCATTAGACAATTTTTATAAAAATCTCACAATACTTACAGTTATCTCTTGTTGTTTTTGTTTCCCTAGAGAACCCTGACTAATATACTGGTGGAGGGTCCTGCTTTGATATTGCTGGCTGCTGACTGATCAAGGTGCTGATGGTTGGGGTGGCTGTGGCAATTTCTTAAAATAAGACAACAATGAAGTATGCCACATTTATTGAATCTTTATGTTATGAAATATTTCTCTGTAGTATGTGATGCTGCTTCATAGCATTTTACCCATAGTAGAACTTCTTTAAATTTGAGTCAATCCTCTTAATACCTGCTGCTGCTTTATTAACTACATTGATGTAATATCCTAAATCATTTGCTGTAATTTCAACAATGTTTGTAGCCACATCATCAAGAGTAGATTCCATCTCAAGAAAACACTTTCTTTGCTCATGCATAAGAAGCAACTCCTCATCGGTTAAAGTTTTCTCATGAGATTGCAACAATCCAGTCACATCTTTGCTACCCAAAACCCCAATTGGGCAGGCATTCAAGCCCTTATGAACACCTTCCTTACCTCTGAGGAATGCAGGATGGTCTTATAAAAAGCCTGCCAAGAAGCCAACAGGTTTCATGAATTACAACCTAATAACTCAATTTGAACCACAGCAGCTTTGGCCTCCCCAGGGGCAGAGCTCTGATGAGATCCCAATGACCACAGGGACAGAGCCCAATTAAACTATTATAAACAGGGATGTGGAAACAGGCTCCAAAATGAAAAAGCATAAAGAAAGTTAAAAAATTTCAGCAAGGATGGAAGGAAAACCCATCCACCTTTCTTGAAAGAATATTCGAGACATACAGGCAATACAATGATTTGAACCCTGAGCATCCACATAATATGAGGGTAGCTGATTTGACCTTCATTAGTCAAAGTGTTCCAGATATAAGAAAAATACTACAAGAACTGAAAGGAGGCCTAGGGATGCCTATGTCACAAATGGTTGAAATTGCCTCTCAGGTTTTTAATAATCAGGACCAGAGTCAGGAAAGTCAGAATCAAGATATGCAATAGCAAGCTGCTCTCCCAACATTTGCACTGACACACTAATTCACCAGGAGGGAAGAAGACACCCACAATGAGAGGCCAACAACCCAAGGTAAGACCCCAAATGTCCCAAATCCCCAGAAGAAATGTTTACTCAAATTTGGGACCACAAAAATGTGAGTATTGCAAGATGAAGCAAGATTGCTCACGGAAATCTTGGAAACAGGATCGCTTATGTTGACCAACAGAAAAAAGCCCCAAAGATTCTAAACCCCCCTTACAGATGCTTCAATTCATTGAAAGCAGAAGCAACTAAGACTGACAAGTGCCTCGGGGACCCCTTGACCTGACTGGTCCCATTCACATTTGCCACAAGGAGCTCCAAGTAACGATGGTGGGGATAAAGCTTACAGACTTTTAAATAGACATTGGAGCAATTTGCTCCATTTTAAACAAAAAAAAGGCTGCGCTTCCCCAAGGACAATGACTGTTACTGGAATGTCAGGAAAGATAGCTCGTAAGTCCTTCTTACAACCCCTCAAATTCCAACTGGGCAACAATAATTTCAAATACAGCCTTCTATCTATCCTTCTATCTACCTGTCTGTCTGTCTATCTGTCTAATTATCAATACATTTTCTGAAAACTTGAGTGTGGGTTGTGCACATCATGCTCCTTGAAAACTTAATACTGCCATGTTCATTTCCTAAGAATGAGTGTATTTACTGATATAACCACTTTAAGTGCAGTTATAGAGTTCAAGAAATTTAACATTTACATAAGGCTTACAGTCTACATTCTAACATTTTCATGTTCCAAAAATGTCCCTTAGAGAACTTTCTCCCTTGCTAGATCCCATTTGTGATCATGTGTTGCATTTGATTGTCATTGTCTCTTTAGTTGCCATTTCTTCTTCTTCTTTTTCATTAATGTGGGATCATATATACAATATAAACTTTACCATCTCAACCGGCCCAAGTATACCATTCAATGGAATTAATCACATTCACAATATTGTGACATCCTCACAGAAAACCTACACTGATTATGCATTAAAGTCCCATTCCTCCTATCACCCACCCCTGGCATCCTGTACTCTAATTTCTGTTTCTATGGGCATGTAAATTTCTTTGAGGTTACCATGAAGCTTAAATTTAACATCCTAAATCTATAACAATCTCACTGGCTTTGATACCAACTAATTTCAATAGCATACACAAACTATGTTCTTATACCCTTCTTTCCCCTACCTTTTTTTAGTTCTTGTCATATATTACATATAAATACATTATAAGTCTGAAACAACTGATTTACCATTATTTTAGGCATTTGCCATTTAGATCCTTTAGGAAGTTAAAACTGGAGTTACAAACCCAAAATAAAATAGTACTAGTATTTATATTTGCCCATGTTATTATCCTTACTGGAGAGCATTATTTCTTCATATGGCTTCAATCTATTATCTATTGTCCTTTCCTTTCAACCTTCAGATCTAGTAGGTCTGGTCTAGTGTTAATGAATTCTCTCAGCCTCTGTTTATCTGTGAATGTCTTAATCTCTCCTTCATTTTTGAAAGACAATTTTGCCAGACATAAGATGTTGACAGTTTTTTGCTTTCAGCTCAGTTCTCTCCAGGCTCAAATGCTCTGCTCTCTCTGCAAGGCCAGCTGTAAACTGTCAGGTGAATGGCTCATCTCTCTTCCTGGGGCCTCTGATGTATCTGCTTCTCTGTGTGTTTACTTCCCAGGCTCCAGGATCAAAATTCCCATCTCCCTTCCCTGGGGGAATTTTATCTGTGTGTCCCCATATGTAGCAGTTTGATATTGTTTATGAATTCCAAAAATAGATATTGGATTATGTTTGTAAACTGGTCTGTTGGAGGTTTTACTTTTACTTGATTAAATTTTGATTAGGACTTTGATTGGGCCACATCAGTAGGACATTGAGTCCCTGCCCACCAAGGAGACTCACAGATAAAAGACATGGCAAGGACAGAGTTGGGAGTTTTGAGCTGGAGCCCGGGAAGTAAGCACACAGAGGAGTAGAGCAACTGAGCCCAGAGAGAATTGAGCTTCAGGAAGAGGGAACCCAGAAGGTCTGTATCCTGGCAGACATTAGTAGTCATCTTGCCCCAACATGTGGCAACACATTTTGGTGAGGGAAGTAACTTACACGTTATGGCCTGGTAACTGCAAACTTCTATCCCAAATAAATATCCTTTTTCAAAACCAACTAATTTCTGGTATTTTGCATCAGCACTCGTTTGGCTGACTAATACACCATCCTACTGATGTGGCCCAATCAAAGCATTAATCACTATTTAATCAAGTAAAAGTGAAACCTCTGAATCCAATATAATCTAATATGCCCAGAGGAATAGATCAGTTTACAAACATAATCCAATATCTACTTTTGGAATTCAAAAGCAATTCCAAACTGCTACCCCTGCCATTTGGCAAGTCACAATAGCAGCTCTGCTGTTCTCTGCCTTCTCTTTCAGGCTGTTTCTCCCCAAGCTCAGCTGTGGATTATCAGGCACATGGCAGGGTGTAAGGGTGGCATCAGATCATCTTTCCTGGCTTCTTTCTGTCTCTGTGGATTTTTTCCCCTGTGTCTGTGGCTTTTAATTCTATATTTGTAAAGGACTCTAGTAAGAGGATTAAGACCCACACCGTGTTGTGTCTTACTGGAGCAATCTAAATAAAGGCCCTTAACTGAAGTGATCTAATCAAATGGAAGTTCCCTTCACTGAATTTAATCCAAAAGTCCCATATACATTAGGTTTTATACCCTCAAGAATGGATTAGCCTAAGAACATGATCTTTAGGGATACACTCAGCTTTAAACTGTCACAACTGATATGATAAAATAGTTTTCTTAGTTTAGTTTTTTAATATGATCAGTTACATTTGATGTATGAAGGATGGGTCAGCCTTACATTTCTGGAGTGAACCCCTCAAGTTGGTCATGATGTATCATCCTTTTTATGTATTGTTGGATTTGATTTGTTAATTAATACTTGGTAATGGATTTTATGTCTATATTTATGAGAGATATTCACCTATAATTTTATTTTCTTGGAATGTTATTGTGACTCTAAAATTAAGGTAATGCTGGCCTCATAAAAACAGTTAGGCAATTTTCTCTCTGTTTTTACTTTCCGGAAGAGATTGTGGAGAATGTGTCTTTTTTACCCTTTTTTTTTCCCTTAAACATTTGGTGGTATTCACAAACAATCTACTTTCTTTTTTGGATGATTTAAAAATTATTAATTTGCTTTCTTTCATAGCTACAGCTATTCAGGTTATTTATTTCTCCTTGTGTGAGTTTTGTTAGTTTGTGTCTTTCAAGGAATTAGTCCTTTCATGTAAGTTATCACAACTTTTTTACCCTAGAGTTGTTAGTTGTATTGCATCATTTCCCTCTAACGTCCATGGGATCAGTAGTGATGATCCATTTTTTCACTTCTGATATTCATAATTTGTGTCTTTTTTCTTTTTTATTAGTTTGCTTGAAGTTCATCAATTTTATTGATCTTTTTAAGGAATCAGCTTTTGAGTTTGTTGATTTTCTCTGTTGCTTTCCTGTTTTCAATTTCTTTGAATTTTATTCTTTACTCTTATTATTTCTTCTCTCTTGCTTCCTTTGGTCTTAAATTGCTCATCTTTTTCTTGTTTTGAAAGACAGATACTCAAGTTATTGATTTTCTAACCTTTATTTTCATTTCAAAATTATGAATTTAATGCTATACATTTCCTACTAAGTGTTGTTTTGCAGCATTTTATACATTTTGATAAGTTGTATTTTCATTTGCATTTAGTTCAGAAGAGTTTTAAACTTTTCTTGAGAAAGTGTTTGATTTTCATTTTGACTAGGTTTTTGTCATAAAGAAGAGGGTGCTGAAACTGACAGAGCTGAAACTGGAAGTACTCTTTTCTGCCTTTTCCATTTCCATTACCAGTGTTCTCATTGATTCCCTTATTAGCCAATCCCACTGAATGCTAGGCTAATTTTGCTAAGCAGTGGATCTAAATCTATAACTCCCATTTAAAAATACCTCAGATGGGTGGAACCCATCTGCCCCACAGGCTCTAAGCCCCCTCTCGATCAGAAGCAGAGTAGGATCACCATCCCCAAATCCTCAAGATTGAGGAATGAACAAACATAACGGGGGAATGCAACTATGGACTGAAGTAGACTTATTATTATTCTAACAATGGAAGATCTTGTAACATTGATATAAAGACAGTGGCCACCAGAGTTTCTGAGGGGAGAGAGAGGGAAGAATAGGTGTAACATAGGTCATTTGGAGGACACTGAAATTGTTCTGCATGACCTTGCAATGATAGATACAGGACATTATACATGCTGTCAAAACCTATAAAATTTGCAGTACAAAGTGTAAATCATGATTAGTAGCAATATTTCAATATGTGTCCATCAATTGTAACAAATGTACCACGTGAATGAAAGATGTTGTTAATGGGGACAAATGTGGGAGGAGGAGGGAGTGAGGTATATGTGAATACCTCTCTCATTAGGCTTTTCAGATTCTTCTTTCTCATATTTTACTCCTTAATATTTCAGCTTAGGTGTTCCTTTCTCTATGAAAACTTAAAAACTTATTTGTCTTCTCTCCAAACTTAGTCCAGTAGCTATTATCTTTGTAGCCATGCTATGCTGTTCATGAAAGGGACACAGATTATGTGTGAGTATTCATAGGATTTCATCTTCCCACCCTCCCACAAAACAAAACAAAACAAAACAAAACAAAACAAAACAAAACAAAACAAAACAAAACACCTGCTTGCTTGTTCCCTCAGCTTCTTCTTAGTCTTTACCTTTTAAGGATAAATCTGTCTATTTTAACTTGGTTCCCTGACTTGTTTGATGCAGAATAAAATAAAGCAGTAGAAATAGGCAGTACTGAAGAACTTGTTGGGCATTCAAATCTGGTAATGTTGATTTTTATTAAGAAGAAACATAAAAAGAATATTGGCAGAAGAAAAGGGAATGGGCAAAAATATGCCAAATCCAGAGCTGATGGGGGTGTTTTAGAGTTGTAATTAGAAATCCAGCATATCAGTTTGGTCCATGTGGTATGAGAGAAATTGAGAGCTAGAGTAATGGAAGCAGGTTATAAGAAGTCTTGATGTGGGCCATTGATAAGGATTGTCTTTGATATCATTTGAGAGATGCAATTAAAATGTTGAATTTGATTTTTAAGTATTTTGTGAAATTGGATTGTTTTTTGCAAGGGAAATTTGTACCATGCCTGGGCCCCATGGGACTAATATTTTATTTGAATTTCAAGAACATTTTTCTATGAGTGAACTTTTAATGTCATGTTTAATTATTGTTGCATATGAGTATCTTATTCATTTTTATATACACAACACTTAACACAGTCTGTTGTACATAGTAAATTCTCAATAAATATTTTTTAAATGTCTGAATAACATGGAAACATTTTTCATAATCTCCATTATCTCCTTTTTATTCCTCTTCCTAATGTCTTTAATCTTTGATTCATGTATTGTGGTGTATAAGTGAAAAAGTTCACTCATCTGTGGATTGAACTGACCTCAAATATTGTTAATGTCAAAATTCTGGGTTTATATTTATCTAAAATTATGCACAGCAAGAGCAAGTTCACAGAGTAATTCTTAGATCTTATTAAAATAAATAGAAGTGCTTTATTTCAAGGTTGTTTATCTTTTCATGAAACATTTTGGAAGCATTACTTTAGTTAATGATGCAAGCTCTTAGATAAATTGAAATATTATTTTTGAAAGCAATGATTTTTGTGCCCTATGGAAGACATTTAGTATTCAAAATAGAAGTATCAGTAAACAAATCAAGACTATTCTACAATATATGGAGGTCAAGATAGAAATAATGGCATTATGCTAATTAAATGCAATATGTTATAACAGAAAAACTACTTAAAGAAATGTCTGGGAAAACTGGGCTCTTCTTCCAGGTTTTCCATCATCTTGCTTTGCAAGCTTGGGAGATTCATTTCATTACTTTAAGTCTCAGTTCTTCAGATTCTAAGTCTTCTAATATATATTGATTTATCATTATATGCCAAAAACTGTGCTATTTACCATACCATATTTTATTTCAGTTAACTCTGTGAAATGAAGTAGGGAAAGACAACACACAAGGTCTTTGCAAGCTCTAAATTTACATGACTATCCAGTGTTAGTATCAATTTATATAGTGATTGTAATGATTTGTTTGTTTATTACAGATATGAGAGTTGTTCATTCAATTGACTGAAAGGATTGGAGAATTATTATAATTATCACCATACAAACAATAAAGGTAATAATACTACCAACTCATGTAATATTATTTGATTAGGATAGTTTCCCAAAAACATAATAGATCTTTGAGCACCTCATGGTGTCTAAGTTCATATTAGTTTGGTTAAGTCATAGAAATCCTTATAAAAGAGAGATATATTAACCATTAAACCATAATTACCAATAATCCTATTTAGTTCTAGTCTTTTGGTTGGTTAGAAAAGATGTGAATTATTGGTAATAGGATCCAAGGTTGATGCATTTTACTATGTGGAAATGTAAACCTGGGAATATTAAATATCTGAACTTATGGAAAACAGGTTTGCATAGGATTCCACACTGGGAGATCCTAGCTCACTAGAGGGTGAATCCATTTTGTTTACTAGCATGTTTTTATTGTTTTGTTTCAATTTAAGTAAGTTCTTTTTTTCTACCCAATCTCATCAGAATGCCTTAAAAATCAAATATTTAAAAGGGAAAATATTGGGGCTGGCTGTAGCCCAATTGGTAGGGCGTCGGTTTACAACGAAGGAGGCCCCGGGTTCAGTTCCTGGGGACTCCTCGAGCAGGCAGACCACCTTGAGAAGGCAAGCTGCTGTGGGCAGGGCAAGTTGCCACAGGCAGGGCAAGCCCTCACGGGTAGGGCACGCCGCCATGAGCAGGCAGGCTGCCACGCGGTGAGCTGACTTGGTGGGTCGCTGCAGTGGGGGGAGACAAGCAGACACAGAAGAACGCAAAAATGAACACAGCAAGATCAAGCAAAAAGGGGGGGAATATGTAATAAATAAAAAATAAATCTTTAATTAATTAATAAACAAATAAAAGGGAAAATATTGACTAAACCATAGAGCAAGATCAGGATGGTTAAATTCAAGCTTATAAGCCTGTAACAGTTTGAAATTGTTTATGAATTCCAAAAAGAGACACTGGATTATGTTTGTAAACTGGTCTGTTCCTCTGGGCACATTAGACAGTATTAAATTCAGAGGTTTCACTTATACTTGATTAAATTAAGATTAGGGCTTTTATTTGGCCAAATCAGTAGGATGTTGAGTCCCCACTCCCTTGGTGGGCAGGGACTCACAGAGAAAACGACATGGCAGAGGAATTAGTAGGAGTTTTGAGCTGGAGCCCCATGAAGTAAACACACAGGAGAAGAACACAGAGGAATAGAGACGGTTCCATAGACATGGCAGAATCCCCAGGAAGAGAGAGAGCCTGATAGCTGACCTTGTGGGAGAACAAAGCAGCTGAATCAGGAAAGAAATGAGTCCTGGGAGAGAGATGAGATTTATTCCAGCCTACAGCTGCTATTGGAAGAAGCTGAGACCAAGGAGCCTTAAGAAGAAGTAGGCAGGCAGAACCTTTGCAGACGATGGCAGCCATATTGCTCCAACAAGTGGCAACAGACTTTGGTGAGGGAAGTAACTTACACTTTATGGCCTTGTGACTGTAAGCTTCTATCCTAAATAAATACCTTTTATGAAAGTCAACAGATTTCTAGAACTTTGCCTCAGCTCCCTGTTGGCTGACTAATACAAAGCCTATCAGGAAAGAGCAATTAAGAAAACTATCTAAAAATGGTAAATTATTACTTTGGGGTAGGTTTTTAGGTAAAATGATCTTTTTTTTTTCTGTTACATATCCCCCCCCCTTTCTGCTTGTTCTTGCTGTGTTCATTTTCACGTTCTTCCGTGTCTGCTTTTGTCTCCCCCTGCTGTGACGATGTGCCGAGTCAGCTCACCGAGCAGGC
This sequence comes from Chaetophractus vellerosus, assembly GCA_004027955.1. NCBI lineage: Eukaryota > Metazoa > Chordata > Mammalia > Cingulata > Chlamyphoridae > Chaetophractus > Chaetophractus vellerosus. The sequence goes on along the minus strand of PVKH010015035.1, from coordinate 152 downwards.
GGCTTGCCCCGTTTGCGGGCGGCTCTGCTCTGCTCATGGGCAGCTCTGCTCTGCTCATGGGCAACTTGCCCTGCCCGTGGTGGCTTTGCCCTGCCCATGGTGGCTTTGCCCTGCCTGTGGTGGCTTTTTGCCCTGCCCATGGTGGCTCTGCC
>PVKH010015034.1:0-16254 GCA_004027955.1 Chaetophractus vellerosus | reverse complement strand
TGGTCTTTTGGAAACATATTCTATAAGTTGTTGTTTGTCTATGAAGACTTTGAACTCACCTTCATTTTTGAAGGACAGCTCTGCCAGATATAGAATTCTTGGCTGGCAGTTTTTCTCTTTTAGTACCTGAAATACATCGTATTACTGTCTTCTTGCCTCCAAGGTTTCTGACAATAGGTTGGCACTTAATCTTATCAAGGTTCCATTGTATGTGATGCTTTGCTTTTCTCTTGCTGCTTTCAGAATCCTCTTTTTTATCTCTGATATTTGTCATTCTGAATAGCAGGTGTCTCTTGGTAGGTCTATTCAGATTTATTCTGTTTAGGGAGTGTTGTCGTTCTTGGATATTGATATTTACATCTTTCATAAGGGTTGAGAAGTTGTCAGTCATTATTTCCTCAAATATTCTTTCTGTCCCTTTTCCATTCTCTTCTTCTGGGACACCAATAAAGTGTATGTTTGTGTTGTTTCTCATTGTCACTCAGTTTCCTGATACCCTGTTCCATTTTTTCCATTCTCTTCTCTTTCTGTTCTCCTGTCTTTTCCAGTTCAGATGTTCTGTCTTTAAAATCATTAATTCTGTCTTCAAGCAATTCATAAGCACTACTCTTATGTGCCGCTAATGTATTTTTTATCTCATCCATCATGTCTTTCATGCCCATAAGGTCTGTTACTTTACTTTGCAGGCTTCCAAATTGTTCTTTATGCTTACCCAGTGTTGTCTTAATATCCTTTATCTCTTTAGTCAGGTTTTCTTTCAATTTTTTGAATTGATTTATGAGAGTTGTGTGATTATCATTGATTGTCTTAAACCTGTATCCTTTCAGGATATTTGGTTTGTTCTTTTGGCTGGGCCATCTCTTCCTGTTTCCTAGTATAGCTTGTAATTTATATCTGATGTCTAGGAATGTGAATATGTTGGTGAATCTACTCTGATGGCCAATTTCTCTCTCTTGCCTATTGTTTTTTATTTCACAATACTTCTTTGATATTTGTTTCAACTTATTTTAAGTTGTTAGAAGTGCCCAGATTAAGTTATCAAAATAGGACCAGGGATCCACTAATGGGGCACAGATCAGATCCAAGTGGTTAGGGACATGAGAGACTACAAAAAGCAGTTTTATTCTTCCTGCAGTTTCCCAGCATGCCAGATGATGCTCTCTGACAAATCTTTCTACCATTGTGTCTCTTTCAACCTCTGCTTGCCAGTGATTCTGGGCTGGCCATAGCTAGATTCAACGAGGGCTCCACTGTCCAAACTCACGGAAGAGAAACAGCTCTCTGCCTTCTGTCGTACCCCTCACTCTTCCCAGGGAGGAACACGCCTGTTCCTCTCTCAGGTGGCTGCAGTGAGCCACTGGATTATCCAAGGTTTTTTGACTTGAGGGTGGGGGATGGGTGCCATTCCTGGCTGTGGGGGTTAGCAACTCATGGTTTTCTTTTCAGCCTCTTCGTCTCTCTGTCCCTTGTTCTCCTGGATGATGTGCCATACTCTCCTGGTCTTTAGATCCCCAAAGCAGGTCCCTCTGTCAGCTTTTTGCCCTTCCTCCATTGTTTTTGTAAGAGCCCTGCCTACCTACTCTGATGCCATCTTCCTGGAAGTCCCCTTTAATTATATTTTTTATTTTAAGGCAACTCCTAAGAGAATCTTAAAAGAGTCTGTCTTGTACACAGAAATGACATATAATTTTGTAATCATTATTAGTCAAGCACTTGAAATAACAATTGTGTGACATACTTAGACCAAGTTCAAATACTGTTAGTTTTGCTTTGGTGGAAATAACTAGGTTAAACAATAAAATTCATACTCCATTGTTTAAAAAATTCATTTATACCACTTGTTATTCAGACAGTTTCCACAATATTTGGTGTATGTTACCTTTTTAAGACTTTAAAACATGAGCTAACAGTGTTCTTTCTCAAGTAGCTTTCAAAGAAAAAACAAAGTCATTTTTAAATGCTCAGAAAACCAAAAAATCATGGGGAAAGTCATGAGGAAAATGAAGAGATATATGGAATACAATGGAAACTGAGTTTGTCATAGAAGGAGTCTATTTTATGACTATTTAGGTATGGTTGTTCAGTATCTTATTAAAATAACTAATGATTGACTCGTATTTTTAGTGGAGTAAAATCTTAGAATTAAAAAAGTATCCAACTCTTCTTATTGAAGTGTTAATAGAATTATTAAAACTTCTGGTTAATATTAGCATTTTTATAATTGTGTGTTAGGAATGGCATAAGAAATGAAGAACAATGGTGCTTGAGAAATCTGAGATACTAAGTCGAAAAAATTCCATTAAGTATTTGAAAATCTGTTTATAAACAGGCTTCTTCTAAGTTCAATCTATGGTTCTGCACCTTTTCCAAGCTATGGAATTTAGAGAGTTGGTTTCTTTGGCTTCTTCAGCTACCAAGTCTCAAAAGCCAGTGGAATCATCTCTAGCTACTATCAGTTTTCCATGGTAAATATGTTTTCAGAGTTGTCATAATTGCTCCAAGTTTTGCCCAGATATCCTTGCTCTTGCAGAGCTCCAGCTATGCTAATTTCAAAGTTTCACCTGAATTTAGCCAGCCATGAAAGAATAAATGTTAAGTATGAGAGAAAAGAACAAAAATGAGAATATACAGAAAGTAAGATGAAGAACAAATGCTCAAAAAATAAATGAGACAAAGAACAAGACTCTTGGTCACAGATTTACAGATTTGTATAATAAAAAACTCACTGTCTTATTCAAGTAATCCAAGCTTGTAAAAAGGACTATTAAAACAAAAATTATACTCACAATTCCTAGCATGTAATTGGTTAATATAAATTAAAGTGAATTACTCACCTTATCAAGTTCGCTTGTCAGCTTTTTATTTTCTTCAATTAATAACATTTTTTCTCGTTCATACTGTTGTTTGATTTCATTTTCAAATTCTTCCCTTTCACTTTGACTAACACAATTCAAATCATAAAAAGAAAAAAGCAATTGAATTAAAAATTGACTAAAAACTTGAAATTATTTGTGCAGTAGTTATCTTGCCAGCATTATGCAATGACAAGCCTGAGAAAAATACTTTTCAAGAATTTGAAATAAAATACTGCTCATTCATTCATTTCATGTAGTCATTCAATATTTACTGAGAACCTATGTGCTAAGGAATTGTTTTAGGCCCGAAGCATAGGTTTTGCTCTCATGAGCTTGCATTCCAGAGGAGGGAGAAAGACAATAAAAAGTAAATAAATGAATTAATTTCAGGTAAGTTCTATAAGGAAAATAAAAGATAGTAACAGCATAGGTATTATCTGAGAGAGGGATGGTTAATTTAGATTGCATAGATGAAGCCTCATCAAGGCTAATGATATAAGCTACTAGAATGAAAACAATAATTGTCATCTGCTTCACGTTAATTGTTTGATTCAAAGACAAATTAGTCACTTCCTAGTTCAACTAATAGGATTAAGAAAGGTTATTATTCCAAAATTATGTTCATAATTAGAAATTAATTTATATTTTACTTAAGATAATTATTTGCTTTTAAAGACTATTTTGAAATGATTTCCATTTTAGAGAAAAGGTACAAGAACAGCATAAAGAATTCCTATATCCTCTTCACCCAGATTCTCCAACGGTTGAGGTTTTACTATATTTGCTCCATCACCTACCGTCTTTATCTTTGTGTGTGTGTGCGTGCGTGCACAAGCATATGTGTGTACCTATTGAGTTTTTTTTTCCTGAACCATTGCAAAAAAGCTGCAGATATTATACCCCATTACCCCAAATACTCTAGTGTGTATCTCTCAAAATCAAGTATACTCTCCAACATAACCACTATACTACCTTCCAAATTAGAAAAAGTTAACCTGGCTAGAACACCACCATGCAAATCTACAGACCTAGTCAAGTTTCCCCAACCATATCAACAATGTGTCCTTTTCTTCTCTGGACTGGATCCAATCCAGAAACATGTGATGCTTTCAGTAGCTGTTTCTCGTCAATGTCTTTTGGACTAGGAGAGTTCCTCAAGTCTTCTGTATCTCTATATCCTTGCTCCTTGAAAGGATACCTTACATCATTGACATTTTCAAAGAATATAAGCCATTTCACCACATGGGGTAAACCTCAACCTGAGTCTGCCTGATGTTTATGACTAGACTAAAGCAATTCATTCTTGGCTGGAATACCACAAATATGATGCTAAGATCTTATCAATGCATTGCCATCAGAGGCACATGATGTTTGCCTGTACAACACTGACCGAATCTCTTAGTCTAAGGTAAGGTCTGGGAAAAGTGGAGCCAGGAAACATGGGAAAGGGACCTCTGGGCAGAAACAGACGCGGATGAATACTCTGAATCCTCACACCTCCTGGTCCTTCCTTGCAGGTAGATGCATCCTTTGCGTAAAATCTTGCATTAACTTCACCTGGAATAGCTGCCTTCAAAAGGAGAATGTTAGAGTGGTAGCATCAACATGGTGGAGTAGGATATCCCCTGGAAAAGTCTCCCCTCAGAATCTGCTAATAATGGGAAAATTCTACTTGCTTGGATCTCTGGAGGAGGACAGAGACTGGACAAAGACTCCTCAAACACTGATTGAGGAAAAAGAGGTCTCCAAGATCAGCTAGGAGATTTTCTTTCCAGACACACCAGTCTGGACCTTTTCCCTTTGCTAGGTCCTGTACAGCTTGGTAGTCACAGAGGCAGGACGGCCTCCGCCATCCTGCCACGGATGCAGACTATAGAGCCACATTCAGCAGAGAGGTAGACTCCCACGCATATTCAGGCACAGGGAGCCAAGTCCACAGAGGCTTAGGGTGGAACACAAGCAGGTGAGAAGTGCTGCACACAAAAGGGCCCCCGGGGGAAGAGGTGGGGTGGAGAACTGTTGGCAAGTGTGGCATACATGCAAATCAGTTTCTGTTGGCTGGACTACCTAAACAAAAAATAGACTTGTCTGGATTAACACACCTTTCTGTATTGACGGCATCTGGGTCACTGGGGCAGAATACCCTAATGGGGAAAAAAATGGAGGCATAAAATACTCATAGAAAAAAAAAGGGAGGGGTACTGAACTGTTGTAAGACAGGATGGGTCCCAGGACTGAAAAGTTAAGGAAAAGGGAACATTGAATAAGGGAGAGAATTTAAACAAATCATAGGTGCTGGGGAGAAATTTCTGTATAAAAACAACCAGAACAGATCAAGATTCCCAGAGAAGGAACAGAAGTCAATCAACAATTAAACCACAGACAGGAGGGAGAAATTAATCTTCAGATTTAACTGACCAAGAGAATCACATGCCTAGACATCAGCAAAAACTTACAACATACTAAGAAACAGGAAGGTATGGCTCAGTCAAGGAATCAAATTAAAACTTCAGCAGAGAAACAGATTTGGACAACTAATCAAAGAAGTTCAAACAAATCTCCTCAATCAATTCAAGAAGAGGAAGGAAAATATGGATATAGAGCTAAAGGATATTAAGAAGACAATATGTGAGCATAAAGAAGAACTTGAAAATTTAAAAAGAAACATAATAGAAATTATGGGGATGAAAGGCACAATAATGTAGATTAAAATACACTAGATGGAATACAACAGCATATTTGAGCAGGCAGTAGAAAGAATCAGCAAACTAGAAGACAAGACAATCAAAATCATACTGTCAGAAAAACAGAGAAAAGAATAGAAAAAAATTGAGCAGTGGCTTAGGGAGTTAGTTGGGTGACAGCATAAAGCACATATATATGTCATGGGTGTCCAAGAAAAAGAAGAGAAGGGAAAAGGGGCAGAAAGAATATATGAGGAAATAATAGCTGAACCTTTCCCAACTCTTATGAAAGACATTAATATACATATCCAAAAAGTACAATATACTCTAAACAGAATAAATCCCAATACACCTACTGAGACACATACTAATCAGAATGTCAAATGTCAAAGCTAAATAGAGAATTCTGAAATCAGCAAGAAAAAAGTGATTCATCACATACAAGGGATTCTCAATAAGACTAAGTTCAAAATTCTCATCAGAAATCATGGAGTTTAGAAGGCAGTGGTATGATATATTTAGGGTACTGAAAGAGAAAAACTGCCAGCTAAAAATTCTTTATCCAGCAAAACTGTACTTCAAAAACGAGGGAGAGTTTAAAATATTCACAAATAACCAGAAAACGAGAAAGTTCATCAACAAGACACCTGCCCTACAAGATTACAAAAGAGAGTTCTGCAGGTTGAAAGGAAAAGACAGGAGGAGAGTGGACTAGGGTAGTGTGAAGAAATGAAGATCTTCAGTAAGGATAACTAAAATAGTAAATGCAAAACCCAATAGTACTGTATCTTCAATATACAACTCTACTTATTAATTTCTATAAGAGTCAGAAGGCAATTGAACTAGAAAAAAGCATATTTCTTGATAAGGGGCATGCAAAATACAAAGAGGTGCTGTGAGACAAAAACAACATTAGATCCAAAGGCACAAATAGATTGAAAGAGAAAGGATGGAAACAGACATTCCGTGCAAATCTTAGCCAAAAAAGAGCTGGAGCAGTCATACTAATATTGGACAAAATCGACATGAAGCCGTAAGCTGTGATAATAGACAAAGCAGGACACAATATACAAAAGGGGCAATCCACCAAGAATAAATAACAATTATAAGTATTTATACACCTAACAATGGTGTCCCAAAATACATGAAGCCAACATTGGCAAAACTTAAGGGAGAAACAGACACCTCTACAATAATACTTTGAGACTTCAATATACCACTCTCATCAATAGATAGAATATTTGGACAGAAGATTACTATGGAAACAGACAACCTGAATATGATAAATGAACTAGATCAAACAGAATTATATAGTATGTTGCATAACAAAACAGCAGGATATACATTCCTCTCAAACACACATGAATTGTTCTCCAGGATAGACCACATGTTGGGTCACAAAACAAGACTCAATAAATTTAAAGAGACTGAAATTTATACAAAGCATCTTCTCTGACCATAGTTGAATGAAGCTGGAAATCAATACCAAGCTGAGAGCTTGAAAATCCACAAAATATCAAAGTTAAATAGCACACACACACTCTTTATTTTTAAAAATTTTTTAGGTACTACGCACCAGGGATTGAACCCGGGACCTTTTATGTGGGAAGCCAGCATTCGACCACTGAGCAACACTGGCTCCCCTCAGTTGGTTTTTTTGTTTTGTTTTGTTTTGTTTTTTAAGGAGGCACTGGAAATAAACCTGGGACTTCCCATGTAGGAAGCAGGTGCTCAACCGTTTGAGCCACATCCACTCCAATAACACACTCTTAATCAATGGGTCAAAGAAAAATCACACGGGAAATCAATAAATATCTTAAGACTAATGTAAACGAGAACCCAACATATCAAAACTTATGGGATGCAGCAATGGCAGTGTTGAGAGGGAAATTTATAGCAAAATGATTACAATAAATCATTGTAATTATTGTAATAATTTTGGACTAGAGATTTATTTATTTAAATTTATTATTTTTAATTTAGTGAAGTATATATACTCATACATAAACATACATAAACAGTAAGTGTATAGTAATAGTTGTGAACTTATAAAACAAGCATACATAACATCATACAGGGCTCCCATATCTCACCCTACTACCAATACCTTGCATTCTTGTGAAGCATTTTTAATGATTAAAGAGCATCCTCAAAATATTACTACTAAGCAAAGTATCTTACATTTGGTGTATTTTCCCTCAACCACTGTATTATTATTATTATTATTATTATTATTATTATTATTATTATTTTATATCATATATACATGAACATGCACAACACCATACAGAGGTCCCATACATCAACCCACCACCAACACCTTGCATTGTTGTGAAACATTTGTTACAAATTATGAAAGGATATTGTCAAAATCTTACTACTAACTATAGTCTGTATCTTACATTTGGTGCATTTTCCCCTAACCCAACCTATTGTTTTTTAAATATATTTTTATGACAGAAGTTGTAAACTTACAAAACAATCATGCACATGTGCAGAATTCCCATACAACACTCCTCTATCAACACACCAGATTGTGGTGGAACATTGTTTTTACAGATTATTACTAGGTCCATAGTGTACATTTGGCACACTTTTACCATACTCCCCCATTACCAACACAGTGCATCTTTGGCATAGATGCATAAACACCACATTATTACTGTTAACCACAGACCATAGGTCACTCCAGATGTATTTTCCCCATGCTTCTTCTCCACATACCTACCACCCTGCAATAGTGATGTACATCTGTTCTATCTCACAAAGGACACTCTTGATTCTGTACCACCAACCACAATTCTCATCCACCTCTGGGTTTACTGTGTTAGTCAGTCCCTAGATTATTCTCTAGGTTTTTGTCAATTGGCATTTACATCCCTAGATGACCCTTTTCAGCCACATTCCCATTTATAAACCAGCTGTTACTATAATGAGTTACCATCAACTCTATACATTTCCACACTTTTACAGAAAAGTTAATTGAAACTTCTACATACATTAAACATCAGTAGTCCATCTCAGTCCTCCTCTTATCTCCTTTAAGAATCCACTACCTACCACCAGGTAGATATTTTCTTACATTTTCTTCTAGAAGCGTTATGGTTCTTGTTTTATATTTAGATTTTGATGCATTTTGAGTAAATTTTTGTGTGAGGTGTAAGATAGGGGTCCTCTTTCCTTCTTTTGGTTATGGATATCCAGTTTTCTCCACCATCTGTTGAATGGATTGTTCTGCCCAAGCTGGGTGGGTTTGACAGGCTAGTCAAAAATCACTCGACCACAGATGTGAGGGTCTGTTTCTGAACCATCAATTCTGTTCCTTGTTTTATATGTCTGTCTTTATGTCAATACCATGCTGTTTTTACCACTGTAGCTAGGTAACAAAACCAAAACTTGTGTTTTGGAAAGATTAAAAAAAAAAAAAGACAAACCCTTAGCTAGACTGACCAAAAAAACCACAAAAAACAGAAGATGAAAACAAATAACATCAGAAATAAGAGAGGCAACATTAGTACTGAGCCCACAAAAATAAAAGGGATCACAAGAGGATACTATGAACAACTGTATGCCAACAAATTAGATACACTAGATGAAATGGACAAATTCTTAGAAACACACAAACAACCTACACTGACTCTAGAATAAATAGAATACCTCAACAGACCAATTAAAAGTAGAGACTGAGTCAGTCATCAAAAACCTCCCAACAAAGAAAAGCCCAGGAACACATGGCTTAACAGGTGAATTCTATCAATCATTACAAGAAGAATTAATACAAATCCTCCTCAAACTCTTCCAAAAAATTAAAGATGTTTTATGAGGACAATATCACCCTTATACCAAAGCCCAATACAAGTACAAGAAAAGAAAATTACACACCAACTCTTCTGATGGATATAGATGCAAAAATCCTCAACAAAATACTTCCAAATCAAATCCAATAAGACATTTAAAAATACATATTATTATAAACTGATCAAGTGGGATTTATCCCAGGTACACAATGGAAGTTCAACATAAGAAAATCAATTTAATACACCACATTAACATGAAGGGAAATACATTAATGAAGGGAAAACACCATATCATTACCTCAATTGACGCAGAAAGGGTATTTCACAAAACCCAGCATCCTTTTTTGAAAGAACACTTCAAAAGGTAGAAATAGAAGGAAACATCCTCAACAGGATAAAGGACGTATATGAAAAACCCACAGCTTCCATGATACTCAATGATGAAAGACTGAAAGCTTTCCTCTAAAATCCGGAACAAGACAAGAATGCCCACTCAACCAGTTAGGCACATCTGCTCCCCATTCAGAGTTGGTTTTTTCATTTGTTTGCTTGTTTTTAGGAGGAACCAGGAATTGAACCTGGGACCTAGTACATGGGAAGCAAGCACTCAACCACTTGAGCTATATCCGCTCCCCTGTATTCCTTAAGTGTTTTTTTAAAAAGATTTATTTTACTTTCTTAAAAAAAATTTACCCCCCTCCCCCAGACAGTTCTCTTATCTGTCTGCTCATTATTTGCTTGCCTTCTCCAGGAGGCACCGGGAGCTGAACCCAGAAACTCCCACATGGGAGGTGTGTGCCCAATGGCTTGAGACACATCCACATCCTGAGATATTTACTAATTTCTCCGGTAAGTTTTTCTTTGACCTACTGATTATTTAAGAGTATGTTGTGTAGTCTCCATATATTTGTGATTTTCCCTTTTTCTGCCTATTAACTTCCAATTTTTTTCCATTATGATCACAGAAAGTGTTTTGTATAATTTCAATCTTTTAAAATTTATTGAGATCTGACTTAGGATGCAACATATGGTTTATTCTGGAGAAAGATCCATAAGCACTTGAAAAGAATGTATATCCTACAAGTTTTTGAGATGTAAGGCTCTATAAATGTCTGTTAGATCCAGTTCATTTATCATATTATTCAAGCTGTTTCTTCATGTATCCTCTGTCCAGATGTTCTATCCAATGCTGAGAATGGTGTGCTGAAATCTCCAACTATTATTGAATCTTTTATTTCTCCTTTCAGTTTTGCCAGTGTGTCTCTCATGTATTTTGGGGCATCTAAGTTAGGTGCATAAATATTTATTTTTGTTATTTCTTCTCGGTGAATTGTACCTTTTATTAATACATAATGACCTTCTTCATCTCTTATAACAGTTTAACATTTAAAATATATTTTGTCTGATATTAGTATCACAACTCCTGATCTTTTTTGATTGCTATTTGCATGGAATATCTTTTTCAATCATTTACTTTCAGCCTGACTGTGTCCTTGTGTCTAAGGTGAGGTTCTTTTAGAAAACAGATGGTTCATAGTTTTTATCCATTCTGTTCAACTATGTCTTTTAATTGGGAAGTTCAATCCATTAATATTCAATGTTATTACTGTAAAGGCATTAGTTACATCGAACATTTTACTCTTTGGCTTTCCATTGTCATATCTTACTATTGTCTGTATTTTAACCATTTTAGTTACCATTACTTATAATCTTCATTGTTCCATGCTTCTCACTCTTCTCGTCCTTGTCTTTTTCTTCAGGCTGCAGCACACCCTTTAGTATCTCTTGTAAATCAGACCTCTTAGTGACAAACTCTCTCAGTTTTTGTCTGTGATGACTTTAAACTCACTTTCATTTCTGAAGGACAGTTTTGTCAGATAAAGAATTCTTGGCTGGCAGTCTTTTTCTTTTAGTACCTTAAATACATCATACCACTGCCTCCTCACTTATATAGTTTCTGCTGAGACATGGGCACTTAGTCTTATTGAGCTTCCCTTGTTCATGATGCATTCATTGCTTTTCTCTTGCTGCTCTTAGAATCCTCTTTTTATCTGTAACATTTGACCTTCTGAATAATAGTGGTCTTGGTGTAGGTCTATTCAGATTTACTCTGTTTGGGGTACTTTGTCCTTCTTGAATATTGATATTTATGTGTTTCATAAGGGTTGGAAAATTTTTAGTCATTATTTCCTTAAGTATTCTTTCTTCCTCTTTTCTGTTCTTTTCTTCTGCGACACCTATAATGTATATGTTTGTGTGTTTTGCCCTATCATTTTCATTAAATTTCCTGAAACCCTGTTCCCTTTGTTTTTGCATTCTTTTCTCTCTGTGTTCTTCTGTCTTTTCAACTTTAGATGTTCTGTCCTCGATTTCACTTATTTGTTCTTTTGCCATTTCAAATTTGCTGTTATATATGCCTCTAATATTTTTTTTTCTTTAGGAGGTACTGGGGATTGAACCTGGGACCTTGTACATGCGAAGCAGGTGCTCCACCACGAAGCTACACCCGCTCTGCTCTAATGTATTCCCCCTCAGCCTGATATGGCTCCCTTGTCTGTCTGCTCATTGTTTGTACTTGTTGTCTACTCACTTTTTTTTTGCTTGTCTGTTCACTGTGTGTTTTGTTTTTTCTTTAGGAGGTACCAGGAACTGAATGAATCTGGGACCTCCCATGTGGGAGGCAAGCACGCAATTGCTTGAGCCACACTTGCTCCCTGCTTGTTTTGTTTTTGCTTGTAATCTGCTCATTGTTTGCTCACTGTTTTACTTGCTGTTTTTTCTTATCTGCTCATTGTGTTTGCTCGATGTCTGTTCATTCTTTGTTTGTATTCTTTAGGAAGCACAGGGAACCAAACCCAGGACCTCCCATGTGGGAGGTGGGCACTTAACTGCTTGAGCCACATCTGCTCCCCATTGTGCTTTTCATTCCCATAAGATCTGTTACTTTTCTTCGCAGGATTTCAAATTGTTATTTATAATCACAGAGTGTCATCTCAATATCCTTTATCTCTTTAGTCTTATTTTCCTTTAACTCATTAAATTAAGTTGAAAAGCACATTAAAAAAATTATATGCCACAATCAAGTGGGTTTTATATTAGGTATGCAAGAGTGGATCAAAATAAGAAAATCAATCAGTGTAATACACCACATTAATAAACTGAAGAAGAAAAATCACATGATCATCTCAATTTCAGATTTCAAATATCAAATATCAATATCAGTATCAAAAGATAGGAATAGAAGGAAACTTTCTCATCCTGATACAGGACATATATGAAAAACCCACAGTAAACATCATACTTAATGGTAAAGTGCTAAACGCTTTTCCTCTAACATCTGGAATGAGACAAAGATGCCCACTGTCGCCACTCTTACTCAGCATTGTATAAGATATTCTTGCTAGAGCACTTGGGCAAGAAAAAGAAATAAAAGGCATCCAAATTGGAAAGGCAGAAGTAAAACTTTGCCTATTGCAGATGACATGATCCTATATATAGAAGGTCCTGAAAAAAGCTACAATAAAGTTACTAGAGCTGATAAACAAGTTCAGTAAAGTGGTAGGATAGAAGACCAATATGCAAAAATCAGTAGTGTTTCTTTATACTAATAATCAGCGATCTTAGGAGGAAATCAAGAAAATAATCCCATTTACAAGAGCAACTAAAAGAATCAAATATCTAAGAATAAACTTAACTAAAGATGTAAAGTAGCTGTATACAGGAATCTACACAACATTGCTAAAAGAAAACAAGGAAGACCAAAATAAATGGGAAGATATTATATGTTCATGGATTCAAAGACTAAACATCATTAAGACGTCAATTCTTTATTGATTTACAGATTCAATACAATCCCAATAAAAATTCCAACAGCATTTTTTATAGAATTGAAAAGGCCAAATATCAAGTTTATTTGGAAGGGGAAAGGGCCCCAATAGTTAAAAACATCTTGAAAAAGAAAAACAAAGTTGGAGGACTCATGCTAACTCACTTTAAAGCATACTACAAAGCTACAGTATTCAAAACTGCATGGTATTGGGGCAAAAATACACATACTGACCAATGGAACCAAACTGAGAGTTCAGAAATAGACCTGCACATCTATGGCAAACTGATATTCAACAAGATGGCCAACTCCACTCAACTGGAACAGAATAGTGTCTTTAACAAATGGTGCTGGGAGAACTGGATACCCATATTCTAAAGAATAAAAGAGGATCCCTATCTGACACTCTATATAAAAATTAACTGAAGATGGATCAAAGACTTAAATATAAGAACCAGGACCATAAAGGTCCTAGAAGATAATGTAGGGAAGCATCCACAGGATCTTGTAGGAGGCAATATTTTCATGAACTTTACATCCAACTCACAAGCAACAAAAGAAAAAAATAGATAAATAGGACTTCCTCAAAATTAAAAGCTTCCGTGCTTCAAAGGCATTTGTCAAGAAGGTAAAAAGGCTGCCTTCTCAATGGGAGAAAATATTTGGAAACCACATATCTAATAAGGGTATAATATATAGCATATATAAAGAAATCCTACAACTCAATAATAAGACAAACAACCCATTTAAAAATGGGCAAGAGACTTTGACAGACACTTTTCTAAAGAGGAAATACAGATGGCTAAAAAGCACATGAAAAAATGTTCAAAATCATAAGCTAGTAGGGAAATACAAATCAAAACTACAATGAAATATCATTTAACATCTACTAGACTGGCTGTTATTAAAAAAAATAGAAAATTACAAGTGCTGGAGAGGAAGTAGAGAAAAAGGAATACTCATTCACTGCTGGTGGGAATGTAAAATGGTGCAGCCACTCTGGAGGTCATTTTGGGGGTTCCTCAGGAAGCTAAGTATAGAATTGCCATATGATCCAGCAATCCCACTACTAGGTATAAACTCAGAAGAATAAAAAGCAGGGTCACGAATAGATATATGCACACCAATGTTCACAGTGGTATTATTCACAATTGCCAACAGATGGAAGCAACTCAAGCGCCCATCAACAGATGAATAAACAAAATGTGGCATATACATATAAGAGAATATTATTCAGCTATAAAAAGGAATGAAGTGACAACATGTATGGATCTCAAGGACCTTATGTTGAGTGAAATAAGACAGACACAAAAGGACAAATATTGCATGATCTCACTAATATGAACTAAGGATAGTGAGCAGACTCATGAAGGAAGAGTCTGGAAGATAGGTTTCTTGAAGATAGAAAGGGAGTAGAGATTGGTGAGCTGATGTTTAATCAGTGCAGAATTTATAATTTGGTTGAATATAATGGTTTGGGACTGGAAGGAGGTGACAGGGACACAGCAATCTGAGTGTAATTAATAGTGCTTAAGTGTGAGTGTGAACATGGCTTAAAGGGGGATGTTTTGGCCCTTCCATGAAGCTAGAAGGAAAGCTAAAAGATAAAACAGGTGACTGTATAACTCAGTGAATTTTGGGGTGGGCAAGGACTGTAGTTAAGAATATAAACATAAGGTTGTTCTTTCAGGATCTATAACAAAGGTCCATCACCAGTATAGGGTATTGACAGTGGGATGATATATGCGGAAAATGCACCTAAAACATACTTATATGGAATATGAATGTGTTCATGTTGTTATAGGTATGTTTTCTCAAAAGATAGAGGCCCACAGAGAGGCAAGCAAAATATTAAACTTCCATCCTGGGGATGCCTTGCTATTTTCTCAAATAAAATTGCAAATATCTCTGGAATATATAAGCCATGCCTAAGAAAAGAAAACAGGCCTATATGCCAAGTCCTTTATCTTAATGCTTGTATGCATGAACCTTATTCCAGTAAAAGTAAAACTTTGCCTAACTTAATTAATACCTAAGAGTTACCTCCTGAAAAACTCCTTGTTACTCAAATGTGGCCTTTAAGCAAAACTACAAATAAACTCACTACCTTCCCTCAAACGTGGGACATGACTCCCAGAGATGAGCCTCCCTGGCACCAAGGGATTATTACGAAGCAGTAATCAACGATGCATTTGGTAAAAAACCTTGACCAAAAGGGGAAAACATGAAATACAAAAGAGTTCTTTTATTGCTAAGAGATTTCAAAATGAATCAGGAGGTCATTCCAGACGTTACACTTATGCATGTCTCAAGGCAGACCTCACTAACTGCCACTGTAAACAAAGTCTCAAATAGGGGTGCTCCTGAGGGATCAAGAGCCATCTGGACATTACAGGCAAGGCACATAACCCCTTGAAATCGGCACCCTATCGGTGGACCTTACCTTTAAGGTCCACCAATTTCCCCAATGTAACAGAGTTAGACTCATTTATAATTTTCCTACACATGATTCTTCTACCTGTTTTATTTGAGCCTATAAATAACACTATACCCATTAAATATATGTCTCAGAGACTTAATTCATCAGTCTGCTCATATGCCAGTTGAGCCCTGAATCTCAAGAGGTGTGGCCAACACCTACCGTGCAGTTCAGCAGACTCACCCGGGACAACTAACAAAATGATCATGATGGACTACCCCCATCCCAAAAAACAAAGAATATCTACAATTACAAGTGAAATAGTTCCTTCCATCTGCCCCATGAGAGCTAAGGCCCCTCTCAATATGAAGCAAAGTGGGCATCACCATGCCAAAATCCTCAAGACTGAGGCATGAACAAACATAAGGGGGGACTGCAACCATGGACAAAGTAAACTTAATAATATTGTAGTAACGGAAGAACATGTAACATTGATATAAGACAGTGGTTACCAGAGATTCTTCAGGGAGGGGGAGGGAAGAATAGGTGGTACACAGGGCATTTTTAGGGCACTGAAATTAAGTGTAAGCCACAATGTAAACTACAGACCTTGGTTAGAAGCAATGCTTCAATATTTATTCATCAATTGTATCAAATGTACCACACTATTATT
>PVKH010015032.1:0-16256 GCA_004027955.1 Chaetophractus vellerosus | reverse complement strand
CCGGGGACCTCTCCTAGCGGGCAGACCGCCTTGAGAATGGCAAGCCGCCATGGGCGGGCCGGAGCCGCCGTGGGCAGGGCAAAAAGCTGCCACGGACAGGCAAAAGCCGCCACGGGCAGGGCAGGTCGCCTGCAAATCGAGCGCAGCCAGCCACCCGCGAACTGAAAAAAGCCGGCCGTGATGGAAGCAGAAGCCGCCCCCAAGCGGGGAAAGCCGCGCCTGCGCAGTGACCAAGTCTCGGCGCGTCGCCGCAACGGGGGGGAAGGGGAGATATGTAATAAAATAAATAAATCTTTAAAATAAATAAATAAATAAATAAAGTTTACTTAGTAGTTTGTATATAAAAGTGGCACTTTACATGCAAATAAATATTGTACTGTCAAGCCAAAAGCCTAATACAGCTGAACTTTGTTGGTTTCTACACCAAATACCAAGTATTGAATCTACCACTTAATGGGAGACAATTCAAAATGTACTAGGTAACTAAAGTTAAACCTATGTAGATGAAGCATGTTATTTCTAAGCTTTATTTTCTTTAATGAACTGGAGTATTTTTAAAAGCTATTTTAAAGTCCATCCTGTGCATACTAAGCTGTTATGCTTAGTCAAGGCCACATAGAAGATGTGTTTTATCCTGCAGCACATTGGTATCCTGGAATAAGAGAAAAGGGAGATCATTCAGGTAAAAACTTCCAACTTAAGGTACTAGGAATGAGGCATTGTCTTCACTGGCTGCTGGTGAGCTCAGTCTTAACGCCTGTGAGGCACAGTAACATTTTCTCAAATTTTATTTCCCCCACCTTCTAGATGGTATGAAAGGATCAAATGAGAAACTTTTTCTACATGTGAACTTTTAGATTATACCTATAGTTCACACTTGAAAATAATCACCCAGGATTGTCTTACAGTCCTGATTTATTGATTGTGCAATCACTTGTAACATTTTCCAAAAATCTGATGCCAACCTGATTTCCTAAACTTCAAAAGAAAACTAATGTTGCATAAACAATATATGTTCCATTCAAATTTTTAATTTCAGAAGGAACTATAAACTAATAGATGTATTTAATAGGGTTTATGTTATCAATCTGCCTTTTTATGTTATAAACAAAAAAGCCAAGACATTACATGGAAAATGGTGCCCAATATACATGGATCCTTTGGCAGCACTTGTCAACTGATTGTGTTGGCTTTTTGACCACTGGCCTGTTTTATTGTGCGTTTTCATCAGCATTTATTGTATAAATAGCTTAGTCTTTTTATTTCTGTAATATGGGACTTTTCTGTCTTATTGTTACCTCAAGTTAATAAATCGATATTATGGTCCTAATATATATATACACACATTGAGGGAGTCCAAAAAGGAGAATAGAAAAGAGGAGAGACCATTCAAAGAAATAATAGCTGAAAACTTCCCAAATTAAATGAAAGATGGTAAAGAGAATTCTTCAGGTTGAAAGGAAAGGACAATAGACAATAAATTGAAGCTGCATGAAGAAGTAAAGATCTCTGGTAAGGGTAAGATAATGTTAAATATAAATGCCAGTACTATATTTTTGGTTTGTAACTCTACTTTTTACTTCCCACAGGATTTAAAAGACAAATGCATAAAATATAATGATAAAGCAGTGGTTTTGATCTACAATATATAATCATGCAATATATGACAAGAACTATATAAAGGTGGTGGAACAAAGGGGTGTAGGAACATAGTTTGTATATGCTATTGAAGTTAAATTGGTATCAAAGCAAATAAAACTGCTATAGATTTAGATTTAAGTCCCATGGTAACTACAAAGATAAAAATATCTGAGAATATGAAAGCTCAAAGACACAGAAATTAGAGTGCAGTTTTCCAGGGACAGGGTGGCAGGGGGAATGGGAGAGCTAATGCATAATGAGTATAGGGTTTCTATTCTATTTGGGGAAATGGGAGAGTTTTAGTAGTGAAAGTGGTGAGGGCATTGCAACAGTGTAAATGTGAGTAATCCCAGTGAATGGTATGCTTGGGAGTGGTTGAGACAGGAAGGTTTATGTTGTATATATGTTCCCACAGTTTAAAAAATGAGCAACTAAGGAAACAATGACAATTAAATGCAAGATGTGATTCTAGATAGGATTTATCAAGGGAGGAGAGAAGGTCCAAAAGTATATATATATAAAACAATTTATTGAAGTATATCATTCATACATGAACATACATAAACAATAAGTGTTCAGTAAACACCGTGAACTTACAAAACAAACATGTATAATATTTTACATGGCTCCCACACATCACCCCCCACCCAAATCCTGCATTGTTGTGAAACATTTGTTAACAAATTATGAAAGAGCATCATCAAATTTTTATTACTAACTATAGTCCGTATCTTACTCCCCTATACATTTTTAAAAGGATTTATTTATTTATTTACTTTTATCCATTTTTAGCCTCCACCCCCACCTTTGTTGCTTTTGTGTTCATTCACTGGGAAACTCTCTGTGTCCATTTCCTGCCCTCTCTTCTCATCCCTCTCCTCCTGACTTCACTGGGATTCAATCCCTGGAAACTCCAATGTGGGAGAGAGGTGTCCTACCACCTGTGCCACTTTAGTTCCTGGATTTTTGGCACGTCTCGTCTTGGCTCTCCCTTGTGTCACTCTCCTGTTATGTTATCACTTTGCTTCGTGGCTCACGGGGCCTGATGGCTCACCCACACACATGGCCTGGTGGCGCACGCGCCTTCTATTTTTTTTTTTTTTTTTTTACCAGGAGGTCCCAGGGATCGAACCCAGGTCCCTCTGTATGGGAGACGGATGCCCAACCATTTGAGCCACATCCGTCCCCCTGCTATATCTCTTAAGGTTCTCCAAAGATACCTAGAGTCTTTTCCCATACGGGATGGTCATAAAATAAATCAGGCTTGATTTATCACCAGCATTCTAAAAACCAGACCTAGGGAGAAAAACTAGGTCTGGGGACACATGCATGGTTTCTAATATAGCTAATGTTTAGCCTACCCTGATTATCACAAAATCAGGACAGCAAGAATATTCGCAACAAAAGTATATTTTTAGGGCATATGAAAAAAATTGGAATATAAACTGTAGACTTTATATCAGTGTTAAATTTCTTGAACTTGATAATACACTTAAAGTGGTTACAAAAGTGGATATCCTTTATTTAAGGAAATGTACATGACAGTATTAAGTGTTCAAGGAGCATCATGTATACAAGATAAATAGACAGAAAGATAGAAAGACAGATTTCCAGACTGATGGATGGATAGATAAATACAGCAAAGGTGGCAAAATGTTAAAATTGGTGGATCTGGGTATCTGGATAGATAGAGGTATGTTGGAATCCTCTGTATGGGGTTTATATGATTTTGTTCCTGTCCTGTACTTTTGAAAGTATTTCAAAGTAAAGTTTAACAAAAAAATTTACAGAATTTTTGTAGATATAGGCACACTTATTCTAAAATACATATGAGAAAAATAAAGATCTAGCATAGCTAAATAATTTTGGAAAAGGAGAATAAAGTGGGAGCAATCATCCTACTATATAGCTACAGTAAAGAAGACAGTACAATATCAATAAAGGTATAAACACATTGATCAAAGGAATATAATGGCAATTTAATGGAGGCAGGATAGTTTTTTCAACAAATAGTACTATAGCAATTCGGTATGCACAGGCAAAAAACCAAACCAAAACAAAAAACCTCTACCTAGGCCTCATACCTTATACAAAAATTAACTCAAAGTTTATCACAGATTGAAATGTAAAATGTAAAACTATAAAAAAGTTTATACAAAAATATAAGAGTTAATTGTCAAGACTGAGTACTCGGTGAAGAGTTCTTAGACATGACAACAAAGAACAAAAGAAAAAAACTGAAATTTGGACTTTATCAACTTTAAAAATATTTGCTCTGGAAAAGTATTTTGAACTGAATGGAAATGAAAACTCAACAAATCAAAATTTATGGAAGGCAATTAAAGCAGTATATAACAGGAAATTTATAACATCAAATATAATATATCAGGGAAAATGGAAAGGTTTCAAATCAAGGATCTTGGTTTCCACATTAAGAAATCAGAAAGAAGAGAAACACAAAGAAAGCAGGGAATAAAACAGAAAAAAATATATAGAAAAATCAGTAAAATGAAAGCCTTAAAATCAATAAAAGAGATAAACCTCTAGTCAAGTTTAATCAAGAAATGAAGAAATACATAAATTACCACTATGATGAAGAAAGAGGAGACCATCACTGTAGATCCTACAGATGTTAAAAGTTAAGAAGTGACTATCACAAACCCCTTAATTCCAATAAAGTGAAAAAAATAATGAAATGGACAAGATCCTTTAAAAAAGACATCCACAAAAGCTCACTTAAGAAAAAACAGATAACTTGTACAACCTTATATTTATAATATCTGTAAATGGAAATAATGCAATGGTGTGTTACTGTGCATCTCTTCCCAACTCCATGTTTAGAGACACGTAGTGGGAAATTGGCCATGGTGGCAGTGCCAAGGAAAGTGGCAAACACTAAAAATCAGAGTTTGATTTGTTGTTTTATTGACTGTTTAGCCTGAAGAAAGTGATGGAGAATATATTAATAATAAAGATTAAAATTAAAAGTGTATAGGGTCTATAGATTTACATTGCATGCAGCACAAAATTTGAGGAAACATTCTTCCAGTATTCAAAAATATTACTCCATTCAGCAAAGAAGTCACTGATATCATTGATGAATGACTGAAGTTCCAACAAATTTCTATATTGTTTCACTGTATTCTTTTTAATGGAAATATCAACCATTGTTCATGGCAAAAGATATGAATGGACATGTCACCAAAGCAGATAAAAGCATAATGAAAAACATTTTTAAAATGCTCAAAATCATGAGTCATTAGAGAAAGCAAGTTAAAACCACAGTGAAATACACTATATACCTGTCAGAATGGCCATATATATATATATTGGAGGTAGGGGGGATTGAACCTGGGACCTCATTTGTGGGAGGCAAGTGCTCAACCAATGAGTTATATCCACTCCCAGAATGGCAAAAGTCAAAAGCACTGACCCTAACCATTGTTGGTGAGGATATGGAGAACCTGGAAAATCCCTACACTGCTGATGAGAATGTAAAATGGTATAACCACTTTAAAACAGTTTGGCAGATTTTTAAAAAGTCAGCATTCACCTGTGCTATGTCAAAGCCACTGCACTCTTAGCTATCAATGCAAGATAAATGAAAGCATATGGCCATGTAAAGACCTTGCATTCATTGTTGTGGTGGTTTTAAACTATGTACTCCCAGAAAAGCACATACTTAATGGACCCATTGTAAGTTGGATCTTTTGATGAAGCTACTTAATTTAGGGTGTGACCCACCTCATTCAGGCAATGAAACATGTGGGCCATGAGCGGACACAAGAAGCGAGCAACCGGGTGAATCTTGCGGCTCAAACGACTCCCCACCTTGCACTGCCCTTGGCGAGTGTGATCTCCGGCTGACTGTCGCATCCTGAGACTCAAGTTTCAGCGGGTGAAAAGTACACACCCGGGATCTCCGTAGTCGCGAAGATCTAGGGTGGGTTCCGAGGCTCGGATGATTCCTGGTGGAACCCGTTTCAGCGGGATCATCGCTAGAACAAAGGCTCGGGGGAGGGTCCTGTCCCCGGCTCTTTCCCTACTCGGTCCCGAAGAGCATTCTGGGAACCGACCCTCGCCCTCCTAACCTTGTGGTCCCCAAGGCAGGTGTAGATGCAAACGAACACACACAGCGGCTTGACCAGAAGCCCCGCCCCGGAAATGCCCTTTCTGGGCGGTTAGCCCAGCGACTGGCTCAGCCAGGGGCAGCGCTTTCTAGGCCACAGGGTTTCAGTCTTGCATCCGTCAAAACTAGGGGCGCCCTCCATGACTATGGCTAAGCAGTGACTCGAGGGGCGCTAGGAAATACCGTACCAAGTTTGACAGGGCAGGGCTTTTCTTCTTAAAGGGTCAGTTTTCGGTGGCGCCTGGCCCTCAGAGGTCGCTAGTAGGGGCGTTGTTTCTTAATTTTCCTGCCTGTGCAGCCCTAAGCTAGCCTCTTTTCCTCTCAGATCCTCAGGGATCTAGATTCAAAATGAGAAACGAAGAAAATGCCATGCATTAGGTTTCTTTCTGTACTAACAGTTTGCTCTAATTCAGTGGTTCCCAAACCCTTTGCATTAGGATCGCCTGGCAATTTTTTTTTTTTTTTTTTAAATGCAAGTTCTCTGGCCCCACCCAAACCTGGTGAAGGGGATTGGGCCTTTCAGGAAATTTTGATGCTGGCTCCAGTTTGAGAGAGGATATTCTCATTAAAATCTGGTGAATTAAATGAGAAAAATAACACTACACACCTCATGGGAAGTGACATAAAAAGTGCTTACCGCAGCCCTGGTAAACGGTTACTGCTAGCTACATAAGAGGCATTTTATTTTCACCAAGAGCTATTTTTATTACCATCACAAGACTTAGATGCATTGCTCTAGGAGGGCAAGTCAGTGAAGCTCCTTTGTAGTGTCACTGTGGATATTGGTCAAAATAAAAAAATATGATCACTCTCTGACACAGCAAGTAACTCATAGGTAATCATTAAAATGTTTACATGAAAGCACATCTTTGTACCATTTGGCTCCTTTATTTTGTTTTTAAAAACAGATCATGCAGGAGGGTTTCGTAAACTATAGGGAGGTCTATTGCTCCAAGAATGAATTCTTACACTTGAGAACAACAGTCTAACTGCCCTCAAGCCAAAGTGGAGAGTTGAGTTGACATGATTTCAAGTTCGTGACACAAGATGAAAAGTCACTCTTCATCTCTAATTCTCAGGAACTGGAACTTCACTTTCCTCCTGCTTCTTCTTTGACTCTCAGGGCAGTCACACTCAGGTACAGATGTTTGGCCATGAGTGGCCCAGCCTGATATCCAGGGATTCAGAGTCACCAGGTATTTTCCTCATTAAGACTTAATCAGCCTGTTCAATCTGAACCTGCAGCCCCCAAGCATGCACTAAATTCTGGGACGGTGTAAAAACTGAAACCACTGAGGGTTCAATGAGGCAACCACAGGAAAGGGCACAGATGAAAAACATAATGAAGACACAATTTCACAATCATTTCTGCCCATTTTCTATTGCCCAAAACACATGTACGTGGTCCAAATAAAGCCATGTGTCCAGGAAGAAAAAAAGGGATTGCTGAACACCTAGTTTTTAGCACAATCCATCAATTTGGTTACCAGATACCCATTTTATTATTTCTATTATTTATTATTTCTCCTACCCTTTTGACACTGTCACCCCTTCTTTTATGTGAAAACCCCAAATCCTATCCAGTCACTGCCTCCATCTCAACCTAACCTAACCTAAGACCAAGAAGCTATAAGCAAAATGGTAAATTATTTGTTGTCACTTATCCCCAATATATAGTTGTGGATCAGGGACACAGTGGAAGGACCTATTCAAACTGCTGAAGAAATAACTGCTAACCTAGATTTCTATACCCAGGAAAGTGTCTTTGAAGAAAGAATATGAAATAAAACTACTTTAGGACAAAAATGAGAAATTTAATGAAAAATTAGCCTGCATAAAATGAAATTCTCAAAGTTGTATTTAAGAACAATGGAAAATGATCCCAGGAGAATGATCTGCGATGAGAGAAGGAATGAGGATCCGAGAGATAGGTGCATCTGTAGATTAATACGACCGCTCATTATCTGTGCAAAATATGAATGATATCCCATTATGGAGTTAGAATGATGGAATTACCATGCATACGTTCAGTAACAAATTTATATTGCCCAGGAGAAGGATAAAGGTATTCAAAACTCTTTGCTCTAATATGCTAAATAAATGTTCATAATTTTCATCTTAAACAATACTAAGAGTTTATCCTTAAACTAGAAGAAAGAAAATTTGGACTGTAAATAAGGTAATCAGTAAAAACCTAAAAAAAAAAGTAACATATAAAGCACAACTGAGGCAAAGAAACCCACAAAATAAGAGGATAATTAAAACCCAAATACATCAACTATTACATTAAATGAGTATGGAAGAAATTTTTAAATTAGCAGTCTGTGATTTTTTTTTTTTTTTTTTTAGGTGCCAGGACCAGGGATTGAAGCCAGGACCTCGTATATGGGAGGCTGGCATTCAACCACTGAGCCACATCAGTTCCCCCCTGTGATTTTTATTGGCTCTAAAACACCTTTCACAAAAGATTTAATTTTTGCCAGTGAATTTTAATTTCCATTCAAAGCACAACTAGCATTCCATGGCATCCACAGCCACCTTAGAGGAAAAGGAACGAGGGTGTAGGCAGGAATGCCCTGGGTTTGGCTGGTGGGAAGCTAAGATCTTATGCTCAAAGTCACCAGGGCCATGACCTAGGCACTTAAGGCATAAAATCAGCTAGGCCTAAAATCATCAGGAACATGTATTACACTTTTACTCAAAGAATCCCTAGGTCAGCAGCATCCCCTGGTGAGGAAGGTGGGGGTGTGGGCTAAGGTGAAGAAAGGACAGTAAAAAAGGTAACACTGTGAGTGATCATAATTACAAAAATAATTGACATTTATCAGGCACATTCGTGCATCTGTGTACTGTATAGACATCATGTCCTTTAATCTGCACAGCAGCCCAGTGAAGGGGCTCTGCCAACACTCTGCTGTTTCATAGGTACGGAAACCAGCTTCCAAAGGTTTCTTACTTGCCAAGTTTACAGAGGAGGAAACAGAGACCCGAACTGCCCGTAGTCATGGCTGGTAAGTAGAACAATGGGAGAAGCAGTGCCTACAGAGCTGCTTTTTTAACCACTGCCCTACATGGCCTTCTTTCCATTGTCATCTAAATTTGGGCAGGGCCAAGGCACCTTCCGTGTCAGAGAAAAAAGGCCACAGAAATTTCAACTGCCCTTGTAACCATCAGGGGGACAGAGAGTAGTCTTGCCTATTGTCTGAGAAACGGGAGCCTTAGGCTTTGCTTAGTCACTCAACATGCATTCTGGGCAGAGTGAGAAATCTAAACACAAGAACAGGTCACATCCAGCAGTCCCATGGAAGCAGAGGGCTGTCTTTAGAAGACAGAGATGGGAAAAGTCATTGCCTGGGGTTCACCCCAATATCCCAACCATCCATATAAACTGTTGGCTCTGCCTCTTATTATGTCCCCAGTCATGTTCTTCCCACCACTTCCAACACTGCTATCCTGGGCCAGTTTACAAGCAACACACTCTTGGACTTCACTGATTTCTGCCCTGTCCCCACATCAATTCTTGGCTCTCGTCAGTACATTCCCCACACACAGATGAGAGGGAGATTTGAAGAAAAATATCAGATCATTTCATTGCTCTAATAAAACTCTCCTTCAGCATTCCAGAGCAGTTAAGATTAAATCCAAATTTCTCGTGGTAATCTACAGAGACCTGTGTATAAACCCCTGCATCCCTTTCCATCTCACTGCCTGTTACTCTCCTGCTCTAGACACACTGGTCCAGATC
This sequence comes from Chaetophractus vellerosus, assembly GCA_004027955.1. Taxonomy (NCBI): domain Eukaryota; kingdom Metazoa; phylum Chordata; class Mammalia; order Cingulata; family Chlamyphoridae; genus Chaetophractus; species Chaetophractus vellerosus. The sequence continues at coordinate 6,741 of PVKH010015032.1, read as the reverse complement.
TTGACAGTTTCAGGATCTTGGTATGCTCTTCTGTTTTGCAGGAATTCTATTCCTTACCTTTGAACCTGGCTTTAGCTCCTACATCCTTCAGGGGTCTGCCTGAAACCTCTTCTTTAGTGTCTGCTCCCCATATGTGCTTTACAGTTTAATGACCATATTCTCACTTATCTGTATAAGAATGCTGAGGCCCAGGAAGAAATGGTCCTTAGCCAGTAATGGGCATAGCTCAGAAGTGCTGGAATCCCACTCTCTCCCCAGAGTCCAAGCCCCTTAGCCACCAGTCTACTCTTCCCCCTGCACATATGTCCTCCCAGACATATGTTTCAACCCTGCTCTTATTTATTACCCTGGAATCCTGGGCAGATTTCTATCATAGCAGTAGAGTCGGCTGTTTCTCACATACACAATGAATTCCCTCCCTGCTAAAATGCCCATTGTCCCAGAAACCAATGTGTTACCACTACCAATAGTGTGCTGAGGATACAGTATACAGTAAAGTAGATGAAGGATGGGGTTCTTGTGACTCCTGCCAATCATACCAGCAGGAGCATAGCAGACCAACTTGAACACAGAAGTGAAGAATGGGCAGAGAGAACCGGATGATGAAGGAACAAATCCCAGGGGTTCTTCATCCACTTACCTAGGGAAAAATGAAATTGCATTCCTACCTCACACCATATAAAAAATTAACTCCAGATTCATTACAACATTGATGGTGAAGGGAAAATTGCCATAATCATTTCAGGAAACAACTGGGCATCATCTTGACCTTTTTCATATCTAATAATCCAAAATCCACTGAGGAGCATTACCAAGAGACACCAGGATACATATGTATGAATTTTCATGGCAGCACTGTTTTAAGAGAAAACCTATGGAAAATAAATGTCCAAGATAATGAATACTTTCTGGTATATTCATACAATAGAATATTTTACAGCAGAGAAATATATGTGAACTACAGCTACATACATTAAGAATCTTAGGAACATAATGCTGAATAAAAAAGCAAGTCTCAGAAGACTACATGATTCCATTTTTATAAACTTTTGGGAAAAGGTGTGCACACACACAGGTATGATAAAACAATTTTAAAAAGTAATGGATTGAAGTTTAGACAAGGTGGACAGACTCCTTGAAAGATCTAAATTAACAAACTAACATAAGAAGAAATAGAAAATCTGAATAGTCATACATCTACCAAGGAACTTGATTTTGTGGTAATAAACTTTCCCACCTAATGTGTTAAGTAATAATAAACCCAGAACTCAGGAAAGTTAGCTCTGTCAGAGAGGCATGGGGAAAGGAAAGAAGCATATTGATAGATGTAGGGTATTGGTAACATTTTTGTTCTTAGACTGGGTAAAGGGTTAAATGGTATTAATTATAACATTTTTAAAGCAATGAATAAATTAGAATGAATAAATTTAAGAAAAAAACAAGTCTAAGCATAGACCAATCATGACAATGTGTCATAAATCAAGCTTTATGATGAATCTAAATTGGTACACCTGGGATCCATCATAAACATTAGAGGGCCAACAGTATTATGGTTAAATTCATGGTCTCTGAGAAAAAACACCTTAGTCTCACATCCCAGCAGCATTCTATCCTAGCATTGAGGTTTTGGCAAGCCACTCAAATTCCATAAACCTCTCTTATAGAACTGCTGTGAAGATGAAGTGAAATGCACATATACAATATTCTGTAGGATGCTGGACTCTGAATAAGCAAACATCAACACATGTTCACTATTATTTTTATATTATGGGTTGGTGAAGTAATATAGATCTGGGACCCATCATGCATGAGTGGAAGTTGCAGGCATAAATATGGGTGAGCTCACCTAGAAAGAGTACCTAGAGTAAAAAGAAAAGAAAAGTGTTGTGTGATGTTTATCAAAGCCAACACTGAAGAGTTTCAGAGTAAGAAGAGAATGAAAGTCCAGTGAGAAGAGGGAAAGAGGGACCAAGTGGGCCAAATGCTATACTTTAGGATAATAAGGTATGAAACGTTTCTGCTGAATCAAGAGGCAGTATAACATGTTGGTTAAGAGTGTGGGTTCAGAATGCTTCAATTCAAATTCTGCCACTACCAATGTAGGTGATCTTGGATGAATTAAACCCTTCTATAGTCTGAAGTTCTTCACCTGAAAAACTGGGAAATTCTCAGTTCTTGCCTAAAATGTTATCATGAGGGTTAAAGGAGAAGATCCCTATAAATCACTCAACATAGTACATGGCACATTGAGGGTTCAGAAAACTGTGGGCCTACATATTATTATTATTATTGTCATTGTTGGATTTGACAATTAGGATAACAGCAGCAATCTCACCAAGAATGGTGTCAGTGTCATGGTATTACCTCAAACAGTAAAGAGGAATATTAAAAACTCCAAAAATAACAACCATATGAATGAAATCTCATCGACATAATGTTGATCAATAGGGACCGGCTGTATAGCGCAGTTGGTAGGGCACAGGTTTACCACATGGGAGGCCCTGGGTTCGGTCCCCGGGCCTCCTCGAATGGGGTGGACCGCCTTGAGAAGGCAAACCAATGCGGGCTGGGCACGCTGCTGCGGGTGGGGCATGCTGCCGCTGGCAAAAGCAAGCCCCTGTGGGTGGGCAAAGGCAAGCCCCTGCGAGCAAGGGTGAGCCCCCACGAGCAGGCGGGCCACTGCACCGGTGAAGCTGACTCGGCAGGTCGTCCCAGCAGGGGGAGACAAGCAGACACAGAGGAACACAGAGCAAAATGAACACAGCAAGAACAAGCAAAAAAAAAAAAAAAAAAAAAAAAAAAAAAAAAAAAAAAAAAAAAAAAAAAAAAAAAAAAAAAAAAAAAAAAAAAAAAACGGGGGGGGGATGTTTAATAAAAATAAATCTTTAAAAAAAAAGAAGATATGGCAGAGAACATACTGTAAGGTTCCATTTATATCTGATCAAGAACAGTCAAAATTAGTCAATGGTGACAGATTATAAATACTGGTTAGCTTTGTAGGAGGGAGTAGTGACTGGAAGAACTTATAAGGAGTCTTCTTCCTTATTCTGTATCTTGGCCTCCTTCCTTATTTTGTATCTTGACCTGGGTGGTGATTACTCAGGTTTATATATGTGCAAAAATTCATCAAGCTAAACCCTTAAGTTTTTTGCTCATTAATATTTGTAAATTACACCTCAGTAAGAAGGGAGGGAGCAATGGAAGGGGGAGGGAGGGTGGGAGAGAGGAAGGAAGGAGAAAGTGAGTAAAGGAAGGAAGGAAAGAGACAGAAAAAGAGAGAAAAAGAGCAAAATAGAGAGAGCAAGAGTGAGCAAGCAAGCAAGAGTGAGTATGGAAGTCAAGTGTAGACATGTCTTCCAAGAAGGAAACAACTCCCTTATAAAGCTTGGTTGTACAGGTAGGGGCATACCACTTAAGAGGATATTATAGAGCTAAGAAAGAAAAGAGTAGAAAAGAGTTCTCTGAGAAAGCAAGAGGTGATTGAAACCTGGAGCAGGAATTGGTCATAGCTGGGGACAAGAACTCTTCTGCTGATGTGAAAATAGAAGCTTCAGGGAGGAATCAGATGCAATAAGTCTGTAAGGGCTATAGACAAGAAACAGAAGTTCATAGTCTTTATTTTCAACATTAATTTGGGCATAGGAGACATCAGTGACTGTGGGTGTGGTCAAAGGTTGGAATAAGGTCTGATTCTGAATTTGGAGGAGCTTAAGTAGTAGGCAGAGCTAACCAGAGGCCCAGAGAAGATGTTCATAGAACAGTTAGGAGTCTGTTGATATTATGCAAGGAGGAAATGATGACAGCATGGACCAGGGTATTAGGGGTGGAGTTGATGGAACTTCGAGTCAGAAACATGTATGATGTAAAGTGTACAGGACTTGGAGATGGTTAGTTGTTAGGTTTTATGGAGATGGAGGTATTGAGGGGTTGCCTGAGCTTTCCGGCCTTCTTGATTTTTTGGATGGTAAGGCCATTAACTACAATTGGGGAGTTGGGAGGAGTGGACAAGATCATTAATTCCTTTAGGTATGATGAATTTGAAGTACCTTTGAGGCACTCATATGGAGATGTGGGATGGAGGAGGGGGTGAAGTTTTGGAATACACTTCAAGAGGCTGAGGATGGGTTGGTCAGAAACACATACCACTAGTTATACAGACTGAGAGACCACCAGATGGACTGACTATGACTCTGCAGTGGTGTAGGTGACCTGAGTGGGGTAGACAAGGCCAAGAAACACCTTGAGGTTTTACAGGATAGGAGAGGTAGGAAGACATGGGGTAAAAGACTACTTCTAAGTGTCTGACTGATGACCAGAACAATGTATATATCTATGTATGAACAGTTGGATAGATGGATGGATGGATGGAGGGAGGGAGGGATGGAGAGATGGATGGATGGGTGCAGAGGTGGGAAAAGGAGGGATTCAGAGTATAAATGGACATAGTAATTGGTAGAGGAAGAAGGGGTCATTTTCCTCAGAGTCCAGAAAGAAACATATAATATTACTATTATTCATTATGATTAATATTATTACTACATTAAATGCATAATACCAATACAAATAGTTAAGTCTTTTTGAGTCATTGACTATGTATCCAGGCACTGTGCTATGCAATTCCATACATTATTTAATTACACCCTTGGACAATCCAATTACATAAAAACTATTATTACTATCATTTTTAAGATGTAGGCTTAGTGTGGCAGATTGAGTTACTATTTACCAAACCCATTTGCTCTTTTCCTTGGGTGCACAGCTAAACCATTTCCTAGCCTCGAGAATGAAGATATGGCCAAATGCATTGTTCTGTAAGTAGCAATGATGTATATAGGCAAGTGAGTGTAAATTTCTACTCTTCCTTTCTCATTTACTTTCTCCCAGCCGGATGATGCCAAGCAAGCCTTAAAGCCACATGTTGACAAAAGAAGCTACCTTGTTCCCTGAATGTGTGGCACAGAGATTGCCATTGACCTATATGGATCTTGGAATGAGTGAGAAAAAAAACAAAACCAAAAATCTCTCCCTGTGCTGAGCCACCGAGGTTATGGAGTTTCTCTTACAGCAGCTAGCCTTAACCTAGCCTGTCTTGAACACTGAAGCTCAACAAGATCATGCGATATCCCCAGGGTCATGAGGCTGGAGAGGATGAGGCTAGAGAGGGGCAAAGCCAGGTATTAAGCCCAAAGATATGGAGCCCAGAGCCTGACTCTTTTTTTTTTTTTTAGGAGATATCAGGGATTGAACCTGGGACCTTGTATATGCAAGGCAGACACTCAACCACTGAGCTATATCCGCTCTGCCAGAGCCTGACTTTTAGCTAATAAAACCCTCTCCTCCCTGACTACCTGGAAAGAGTGTAATGGGGGTGTTTTAGTTTGCCAAAGGGCTGTCAATGCAAAGTACCAGAAAGCTTCTGGTTTCTATAAAGGGGATTTATTTGGGGTAAAAGCTTACAGTTTCAAGGCTGTGAAAAGTCCAAATCAGGACACCATAAGAGGTGCTTTTTCACCAAAGTCAGCCACTGCTGATTCTGTCATCCAGGCATGTGGCAAAGCAAGATGGCAGCCAATCCCTGCCAAGGTCTTAGCCTTCCCCTCCAGGCTCACTATCTCCTCTTCAGCTGCTCTGTGGGGCCAAGCCTCTTTGAGTGTGTTGGAGGCTTGTTTTCCTGCTGTCCTCTCTCTCACATTGCAGAATCAAATATGCCAGCTCCCTTTTCCTCTGTCTGTGTGTCTTTCTCTCTCTATGTACCCATTTATATCAGACCTAGTAAGAGGGTGGAGACTCAATCTGAGTCACACCTCACTGATGTAGTCTAATCAAAAGCCCTAAAGTGATCTTATCAAGTAATCTAATCAAAGGGCCTTCAGCCAAATTTAATGCAATCAAATGGTATCATGCCCACAGGAATAGACTAGCTTAAAAACATAATCTTTCTCTTTTGGGGATTCATAAAATAATCTCAAACTGCCACAAGGGGTCAAAAGACAGATTAAAGGGCTCCATGGCCACCTACGCCCCAAAGAGGTGACAAGTAGAAGCTTCCCATGGAATTCCAGACACGGTGGTCTTCTCCTGAACTGCAGGGTATAGTGATGCCTACCTGCCTGGCTCTTGGCCACCCATTTGGATAGGTATTTTAGGAGAGGTCTCTCTTTGCCATCCATAGTTCTTGATATGCTCCAGCAGGTAGATCATTTCTGGTTTGGGAATAGGATACCCTGCTTGTGGAGAAATAGGACAGAAGTGTTTTGGTAAAGGCTTAAAAATGAACTTCTAAACTCAAGGACAGGGAAAAGATCTCAGAATGAGGCTGCTCCCATTCACACAAAGAATATGCTGACCCGTAACCTAAAAACCAAAGACACAAACACCATCCTTGGGCCAAAAGGCTGTTGAGGGTAGTGCTGGCTATCTACACAAAACCCATTTCCCTGACCTCCATCCTATAGAATCTAGCATTGTTCAGGGGCACAACCCTTTTATACACAGCCATGGGAGCCCAAGAATGTGAGGCCCTCATACAGAAGCTATTTTCTGATTAACTTAAGACAATAGTTCTCAGCCTCCTTGTGCGTCATAACCACCTGAGGAGGCCTGGTTTTGACCACTGATCAAATGAAACCAAATCTCTGGGGTTGTAGCCTTGACATCAATAGGTTCAAAAGCTCTCCAAGGGGCGAGCTGTAGCCCAATTGGTAGGGTGCTGGTTTACCACATGGGAGGCCCTGGGTTTGG
>PVKH010015031.1:0-16257 GCA_004027955.1 Chaetophractus vellerosus | reverse complement strand
GGCTCCCTTTACCTGGAAGCTATCCTCCCAAGTTTTTTGCAAGTTATTCTCTCACTTTTAGCAGGTCTGTACTCAAAAATCCCTGCCTATTGATTTCCTCCTCAGATTCCTCCTTACAGATGTACAGAAACACTACTGATTTTTTGTACTGATCTTATATCTTGCCACTTTACTGAACTTGTCTATCAGCTCTAGTAGTTTTGTGCAGATTTTTTAGGGCTTTCTACCTACAGGATCATGTAATCTGAAATACTGAAAGTTTTTCTTCTTCCTTTCCAATTTGGTTTTCTTTTATTTCTTTTTCTTGCCTAAGTGCTCTAGCAAGAACTTGTAACACAATGTTGAATAAGAGTGGTGATAGTGGGCATCCTTGTCTTGTTCCACATCTTTCAGGGGAAGACTTTAGTCTTTAACCATGTTAGCTGTGAGTTTTTTCATTTAAGCCCTTTATCACGTTGAGGAAGTTTCCTTCTATTCCTCTATTTCAAAGTGAGCTTACCAAGAAAGTATTTTCTGTATTTTGTAGAATGTCTCTTCTGCATTGATAGAGATGATCATGTAATTTTTTCCTTTGAAACTACAATGAGATATTATTTTATACCTAGTAGATTGGCTGCTATTACAAACAACAACAACCCAGAAACTAAGTGTTAGAGAAGATGGAGAGAAATGGGAACACTCATTCACTGCTGGTGGGAATGTAAAATGGTGCAGCTACCATAGAGGATGGTTTGCTGGTTCCTCAGGAAGCTAAGCATAGAATTGCCATATGATCTGGCAATCCTATTGCTAAGTATATACACAAAAGAATAGAAAGCAGGGACACACATAGATATATTCACACCAATGTTCATAGTAGCATTATTCACCTTTGCCAACTATGGAAGCAACTCATATTCCATCAGCAGATGAATGGATAAACAAAATATGGTATATACATATGATGGAATATTATTCAGCTGTAAGAAAGAATGAAGTACTGACACATACAACTGCATGGATGAACCTTGAGGACCTAATGTTGAGTCAAGTAAGCCAGTCACTAAAGGACAAATATCACCTGATTTCACTGATATGAGCTAAGGATATTGAGCAGACTAATGGAGGTAGAGTCAGGAAGATAGGCTCCCAAGAGATAGAAGGGGAGTGGAGATTGGTGATTTGGCAGATTTTATAATAGTTGGATGGTAAGTGTTTGGCAATGGACACAGGTGATGGTGGCACAGCAATATGAGTGTAATTAATGGTGCTGAATTGTGAGTGTGAGTGAGGTTGGATGGGGAAGGTTTGGGCCATGCTGATGCTAGCAGGACTATCCAAATATTGAAATTCTGGGTCAGGTTGGCCTCTCCTCAAGGGGATGGCAATAGGCCAAAGAATCAAAAATCTGAAGCCATGGTTCCATTTAAACAACCTAAGAACAAAATCCCTTGCCTATATCACCCAGTGCTAGGGTGAATGATCTGGGCCCAAGTTCAACAGGTAAGCAGATTGTGGAAGCTTCCCTTCTTCATGTAGAATGGACTGTATAGTCAGTGCTCACCTATGCTCTTAGATTTAAAACCTCTTCATTAGAACATGAGAGCTGTCCAGATATTAACACTCTGTTACCCAGCTCAGATATGGCTGGGAGCTTTTGCATTGGGGCAGTGGGAGAACACTCACCCAATCTGGACCAGGGACCTAATTTTCAGATGAGTAGCTCCAGGTAACTGGATTGATTCCCAAGAAATGCAGGTGATTAGGGCCCCTAAATCAGAAATATTCAGAATGACAGACAGTTGAGTTTCTTAAGAAAGCCCTACCCCACAACTTCTCCCAGTCTAGTCCTGGTTAGCAATATCTTCTGACTCTCCTGCCCTACTCTGGTGGACACTAGAGCAGACAATCACTTTTGGCACTGCCTGGGAGATGGACCAGCAGACCCACCAGAAGAGAGCATCTTTCACCCACGAATATGGCCAGCAGAATTTCTATGTTCAGTACAAAAATCAGAGAGAAGTGGACCTTGGGATCCTCAATGCTGCCCAATGATATTTGTCTTCCAGTGTCCTCTTGGGATCTGTCCATTCTGAGAGGGGTTGCTGATAGAAGTAGCTCAAGCAGACATAGTTGGACCCTTTATTCCTCAACTTTCCCTACCCCAAAGAGGACTTTAAAAATTGTACTACAGAATGATACTCCTCAGACTAAAGGCAGATCTTAATCAGAAAAAAGGACCCCTCAACAATTAATGCTGGTTCCAAAGGTACCTGGAAACAAGGTGGAGTTAACAGAACAAAGGCCTGTTCTCACCTTTCCAACAACAAATTTAAAAGTTGCCAGCAAAGTTTCAAAGCCACTCTAAACCCAAGTCAGTCCTTAACATTCTCATTTAAAAGCAGAAAAATCATTTCCTCATGCAGAAACTTAATCATTAACTTCAAAGAACAGTGATTCTATTCTCATATATGTACAGCCCAAGAGCACAGGAGGCCACTCTTCCAATTCTCACACTTAATTCTTCCTTCTGCATTTCCCCCCTTTCTCCCTCCCTGTGTTGCTTCTTGCCATGGCAGCACAATAAAGTATATCTTTATTAATCTTGCCAATAAAACATACTGAACACATGTCAAATGAAATGAAGACATCTCTATTCTCAACTGAAAAGCAAACTGAATTGCATGTTTCCTCTAGGAAAAAAATCCGTCAGTGGCTGCTAACAAAGGCTCCTTCTCTGCCTGCACTAGAAAGATGTGTCAATACAAAGATGTCCCTCACACTGGCTAGTCACTGAGGTACAGGAGAATCATAGAATTTGCACTGGAGAGAATCCCAGAAATTCTATCTGATTCCACTTTTTCTGGGGAAGAAACAGGTCCCCAAAAGCTGTGATGTATGTAAGGCCACCCTGTGGGCTGATCTGCTCAGTCTTTGTCCAAAGGCTTTTCTTTTTAACCAGGATTCACATGGTAGAAATTTTCTCTCCCAGAGTCATTGTTATCTGCATAGAAGGAATTTGCATCCCTTCAACATACCGAGTCAAGTGTTGAAGTTTTAAGTTCACTGTGGGTCAATGTGAAATATTATGATGTCAACTATAGACTCAAAGCAGTTGGTGTGACAATCTCTAGCTTTGTCTCTCTCAATATCTGTACGTTATCACATTGTCATTCATAATTTCATCTATTTTCCTCTAAGTTCCAAAATCTCCATGACCATTATTTAACAGCACCTAGAAACTGCACCTTGAAGTTTGGCCTGTCCTTTTACAAATAAATAAATAATTAAAGTGTTTTTATCAAAAAAGGATGCTGGATTTTGTCGAATGCCTTTTCTGCATCGAGATGATTATATCATTTTTTTATTCCCCCTTTAATTTAATGTGGTATATTACATTGATTGATATGCTTATGTTGAAAAAAACTTGCGTACCAGGAAGAAATCCCACTTGGTTGTGATGTATAAATATTTTGGTATGCTGTTGGATTTGATTTGCAGGTATTTTCTTGAGAGTTTTTGCATCTATGTTCATTAGAGAGATTGCCCTGTAATTTTCTTTTCTTGTAATATCTTTATCTGGCTTTGGTTTTAGGGTGATGTTGACTTCAGAAAATTTGTTGGGTAGTTTTCCCTCCTTTTCAATGTTTTGGAAGAGTTTAAACATGATTAGTGTTAATTCTTTTTGAAATGCTTGGTAGAATTCACCTGTGAATTCATCTGGTCCTGGAATTTTCTTTGCTGGGAGATTTTTGATGATGGGATCAATCTCCTGAAATGTGATTGGTTTGTTAAGTTCTTGCATTTCTTGTAGCATCATTGTAGGTTGGTTTTGCATTTCTAGGAATTTGTCCATTTCATCTAGGTTGACCAGTTTGTTGGCATACAGTTTCTCATAATATCCTCTTACGATTATTTTTATTTCTGTGAGGTCATTTGTAACTTCCCCCCTTTCATTTCTCATTGTATTTATTTGCACCTTCTCTCTTTTTTTTTTCTTTGTTAGTCTAGTTAGGGGTTTGTCAATTTTATTGATCTTCTCAAAGAACCAGCCTTTGGATTGTTGATTTTGTCTATTGTCTTTTGGTCACATTTTCATTTATTTCTGCTCTATTATTTATTATTTCTTTCCTTCTAATTCCTTCTAATTCCTTTGGGATTAGTTTGCTGTTCTTTTTCCAGTTGTTCAGTTAAATCTTTGAGTATAGCTCTTCTTCTTTTTTAATATAGGCATTTAGTGCTATAAATTTCTCTCTCAAGACTGCCTTCACTGTATCCCATAAGTTTTGATATGTTGTGTTCTCATTTTCATTGGTCTCTATATATTTATTGATTTCACTTGCAATTTCTTCTTTGAGCCACTGATATTTTATGAGTTTATTGTTCAGCCTCCACACATTTGTGAATTTACTTTTTTCTTGTCTATTATTGATTTTCAGTTCCATTCCATTATGATCTGAGAAGGTGCTTTATATAATTTCAATCTTTTTGTATTTATTAAGAGCTGCACTGTGACCTAACATGTGGTCTATCCTGGAGAAAGATCCATGGAAAATTGAGAAGAATGAATAACCCATTGAGTATGGATGCATTATTCTGTAAATGTTATTAGATCTAGCTCATTTACCATTTTGTTCAAGTTCTCTGTTTCCTTGTTGATCTTCTGTGTAGTTGTTCTATCTAATGATGTGAGTGGGGTGTTGAAGTCTCCAGCGAGTATTGTAGAAATGTCTATTTCTCCTTTCAATCTTGCCAGTTTGTCTCATGCATTTTAGGGTACCCTGGTTAGGTGCATAGATATTTATGACTTATGTTATCCTGGTGGATTGTCCCTTTTATTAATATATAATGGCCTTCTGTATCTCTTATACCTTTTTTGCATTTAAAGTCTGTTTTGTCTGATATTAGTATAGCTACCCCTGCTCTTTTCTGATTACTATTCACATGGAGTATCTTTTTCCAAACTTTCAATTTCAGCTGATTTATATCCCTGGGTCTAATGTGAGTTGTTTGTAAGCACCATATGGATGACTCATGTTCTTTTTATACATTCTATCAGCCTGTATCTTTTGATTGGGGAGTTTAATCCATTCACATTCAATGACATTAAATGCACTATTTACTTCCTACATTTTATTCTTTGGTTTTCATGAGTCACTTTATTTTTGTCTGTCTTTTTACTCTTTTGGTTGACCTTTCTGCTATTCTTTCTTCTATACTCTCCTCCAAGCCTCTCTCTCCTTTTTCTTTCAGGTTCTAAGGCTTCCTTTATTTCCTGCAAAGGTGGATTCCTTTTTTTGCAAACTCTCTTAGTTTCTGTTTGTTTGTGACTATTTTATACTAACATACTCACCTTCATATGTGAAGGACAGTTTTTCTGGATAAAAAATTCTTGGCTGGCAGTTTTCTCATTCAGTATCCTAATTGTGTCATACCACTGTCTTCTCTCCTCCATGGTTTCTGAAGAGAAATCTGCACTAAGTCACATGGCCCTTGTATGTGATGGTTTACTTTTCCCTTGTTGCTCTGAGAATTTTCTCTTTATCTTTGACATTTGACATTCTGAATAGTATGTGTTTTGGAGTAGGTCTATGTGGATATATTCTGATTGGGGTACGGTGTGCTTGTTGGACATGTAAGTTCATTTCTTTTGTGAGAGTTGGGAAATTTTCATTTCCTCAAATACTGTTTCTGCCCCTTTTCCTTTCTCTTCTCCTTCTGGTACTCCCATGACACGTATGTTGTTGCATTTTGCATTGTCATTCAACTCTCTGAGCCCCTGCTCAATTTTTTCCATTCTTTTCTCTCTCTGTTCCTCTCTCTCTTCAATTTTTAGCTGTTCTTGTCTTCAGTATCACTTATTCTTTCTTCTGTCACTTTGAATCTGCTGTTTTATGCCTCAAATGTGTTCAATGTGATAAAAGGCATGTATGAAAAACCCAGAGCCAACATTATACTCAATGGGGAAAAGTTGAATGTTTTCCCTCCCATGGTCATCATTGTTATTCAATAGTGTACTAGCAGTTCTAGCTAGGGCAATTAGACAAGAAAAAAAATTTAAATGCATCCAAATAGGAAAAGAGGAAGTAAAACTCTCACTGTTTTTGAATGACATGATCTTGTACTTAAAAAATCCTGATGTATTCATGACAAAGCTACTTGAGTTAATAAATGTATTCATCAAAGTGGTAGGATACAAGATCAACATGCAAAAATCAGTAATGTTCTTGTACACAAGTACTAAACAATCTGAGGAGAAATCAGGGTGGAAATTCCATTTTCAATAGCAACAAAAAGACTCAAAGATCCAGGAATTAGTTTAACCAAAGAAGTACAGGACCTATATGCAGAAAACTACAAAACAATGCTAAAAGAAATTAAAAAAAAAAGTCTTAAACAAATAGAAAGCCATTCCATGTTCATGGCTTGGAAGAATAAGTATCATGAAAATGTCAATATTACCCAAACTGATTTATAGATTCCATGCAATAGCAATAAAAATCCCAACAGCTTACTTTACAGAATTAGAGAAGGCAATTACCAAATTCATTTGGAAGAGTAAGTGCACCCAAATAGCCAAAAGCATTCTAAAAAAAGAGCAATGTGGGTAGAATTTCACTGCCTGAACTTGAAACATATTACAAAGCTACTGTGGTCAAAACTGCATAGTATGGGCATAAAAATAGACTTATCAATCAGTAGCATAGAATTGAGGACTCAGAAATAAACCCTCACCTATACAGTCAATTAGTTTTTGACAAACCTACCAAGTCCATGTTAATGGGGCAAAACAGTCTCTTCAACAAATGGTGCTGGGAGAACTTGATATCTATAACCAAAAGAATGAAAGAGGACCCCTATCTCACTGTCTATACAAGAATCAACTCAAAATGCATCAAAGATCTAAATATAAAAGCCAGGACCATAAAAATATCAGAAGAAAATGTAGGGAAACATCTTCAAGCCTTGGTAGTAGGTGGTGGTTTCTTGGACTTATACCCAAAGGACGAGCAGCAAAAGAAAAAATAGGTAAATGGGACCGCCTCAAAATTAAACACTTTTGCACTTCACAAGACATTGTCAAAAGGGTGAAAAGGCGGCCAACTCAATGGGAAAAATATTTGGAAATCACATATCTGATAAGGGTTTAATATCCAGGATATATAAAGAGATGTTACAACTCAACAATAAAAAGACAAATGACCCAATTAAAATATTGTCCCAAGAAGAAATACAAATGGCAAAAAACACATGAAAAAATGCTCAACATCACTAATGATTAGGGAAATGCAAATCAAAACTACAATGAGATATCATTGCACACCTATCAGATTGGCCACTATTAAAATGACAGAGAACTACAAGTGTTGGAGAGGATGTGAAGAGATAGGAACACTTATTCACTGTTGGTGGGAATGCAGAACAGTACAGCCACTATGGAGGATTGTTTGGCAGTTCCTCAAAAAGTTGAATATAGACTTGACATGTGACTCTGCAACACCACTACTGGGTATATACACACAAGAACTGAGAATAGTGACATGAACAGACATCTGCACACTGATGTTCATAACAACATTATTCATGATTGCCAAAACTTGGAAACAACCCAGGTGTCCATCAACAGATGAATGGATAAACAATCTGTGGTCTACTCACACGATGTAATATTATGCAGCTGTAAGAAGAAATGAAGCCATAAAGCATATGACAACAGGGATGAACTTGGAGGACATCATGTTGAGCAAAGCAAGCCAGACACAAAAGGACAAATGCCGAATGATTGCATTACTATGAACCATACACCTTGTGTAACATATTGTTTGATTCAAAAAAATTATATGCATTCATATACTTTTACTTTTAGTTTTTAATTGTTTATAGTTTCAATTAGCAAATGTACAAAATAAAGTTTAAAAAAATAAAATGCAGTTCTGAAGCTGACACCCAACTCCACTGACAGTATTCTTCCTAGGGACACAGACTTCTTCCTTCCCTAGGCATATGTAAACATGGTATGGGCACAGTTAGTACAAGGGCAGCAGCTTCTGTCTTCAGATTAGGGAAAAAAACAACCTTTTATTTTTCTCACTAGTGGGGGAATACCACTTATTCTGCTATAAGGAGAGCCTGGTAGGCCAGACCTTGGCATAGGGAGAAACAGGGAAGTCTTTAGAAAGCTCTTTGCTGGGATCTCCAGGTTTGTTCTGGCACTTCTAATCTCCAGGGCTGGGAAATGCATCTCCAAAAGAGAAGACCACGGAAATCACCTCCCTTTATAATGATGGCCCAGGATGCAGAGGCAAAGAGACTGCACAAGGCTACAGGTGAGTTAGGCAGAGCTGGCGCTGGAGCACAATGCCAGACTGGGATGCATGGGCTCACTAGGGAGTGCTGAGAACCTGCCCACATGAGAAGGGTACAAAGTCACCAGGAGGGAACACTCTAGATGCGTAGACATTAAGGATCCTTGAGTACTTCTGACACCTACAATGGACTTTCAATTACTGGGACCTACAGTGAAGGAAAGACTACAGAGCATGTCATTGTGCAGAAAAGAGAAGGTGTGTCTTCATTGGGAAAGTGGGATTCCCCATTCCAAGATGGGATAGGTTAGACATGATCCTCCTCCTCTGGCCTACCCACCTCCTTACTTCAGCTTCAATAACTTCACCAGGAAGGCTTCTGTGCAGTTCTTGGTCTTGACCAGGCCCTCCTCTTGAGAAGGCATGGAGGGGAGATAGGAAGTGCTGAGCCCAGCCTATGCCACACTGGTGTATCCTGTACCACCTTTGCCACTTCCCACAGAAAACACAATAAAGACACTTTCTCAGTGCCACTTGCTATCTTTGCTGGGTGACCGACTCTGGTGTTTTTTGCATATGGCCGGTATGGCATGCTCCCCTTTCCCCAGGGAACTATGTATATAATAAATCTTCCAAATGCTTCCACTCTCTTGACCTTTGTCTAGCCTTTCTATACCTCACACGAGGTGATATAAACAAAAAATTGCTAGTCTTCACCTCTAGTATGTAAGTGCCTACAGAGCAGGGGTTCTCATGTATGTCTGTAATCTTGCTATGGGCACCATTTTCTTCTGGCTTTTGAACCAGCTAATTTTCAGACTGTTTTTCTTTTCTAATATAAACAGTTAAAAGTAAGCATTTCTGTTTCAAATTAGTTAAGTTGGATTTAAAATTTGGATTTGGGTGGAGGCCAGGTATGACACAATGGGGAACCAAGGCATGAGAAAAGGTAGTTTGATATTCACAGGTCCCAGATAGAGAAGTGTGCCATGAAGAATCAATGGGAAGCATGATAGTTCGGGTGACACAACCTGCAGGTGGGGAGCAGATAAGCAGAGCAAGAGGGAGCCATGGACTTGTGCCTTTATTATGGTCCAGGGTGGAGGTTAACAGATGGGAGTCAATGATTGGTTAAAGTTTAAAGCAAAGGTACACAAAAAGGAAAGGGACTGGGAGTCCAAAGGTGGTGGGGATGATAGGTTTATCATTTGGGGCCAACTGTGGGTTTAAGGTGAGGTATGTGGGTGGTAGCCCACATGAGGGTTTGGGCCTGGGGGAATTTATGCCCCAGGGCTGGGGAGCTGCTTATTAACAAGGTCAAAGATCAGTGTTGAGGCAAGTGGCTCAGCCAAAGTAAGATGGATGCTGAGGAGGCACACAGAAAATTTTGATAGTTATGAAAATTTCCATTTAAGAACTACTTAATAGACATCATTCAGGCTTGGAAATGTAATATTTTCATTCTTGTTCTATTCAAAATACTTTCTAACATTTATTATGGTTTCCTTTGGACACATGAGTTATTTAAAATTGTACCATTAATTATTTCTAAGTGTATAGAGTTTCTTAAGTTGGTGAATTGCTTTTATCTCTTAACTTTATTATGGTTTCTAAATGTTTTCTTTGTGGTGGTAGTTTTTTGCTTTTGGTGTGAACTTTTTTCCCAAACTAGTAAGTGCCCACTCTTTGTGATGTTCCATGTGTTTGAAAAGAAGAAAACAGCATGATATCTAATTGTGGGTGCTCTGGCTTAGTGTGTTTAGTGAAAGGCTTCATTAATGGGTCTTCTCCTTTCTACACATGTATTTATATCATGGATCCTTGGTGATGGATCCTTTGTGGTGGAGGCCTTGGCTTGTTCTAGCCAGTCCTTTCTCATCTGGCCTCATGATCGGAGTCTTAACCCTGAATTCAAACAAGAGAGTCTGGCAGGATTACCTTGGACTGTGTCAGGAAATGTCAGTCTCTCCTGCTCTTGGATACTTCTGGAGCCCTGCCTCTATGTCTGGACAACCCACTGCCCTGTACAGTGTTGCCTGGCAGACTGGACCTGAAAATATCCCTGCACCTGACATTCTGTACCAACTACCCAGGGCAAAGTCCTACCTCAGACAAAGCTCTCTCCCAATCTCCCCAATCTCCTACCTGAGCTAAGTCAAGATAGGTGTTTATGGCCTGCTAATAAATCCTCATTGATCATCTGGTCCAGGGATTGAAAGTCCAGAGTCCTGATACTCCTAACACATGCAGGTGACAGGGAGACTCTAAGAAGAATATTGAGGCTCTCCATGTCTCCAGAACCTGGGACAGCTGGCCTGAGCTCCTCTACTGTCTAATGCAACAGTCCACCTATTTCCACAGCCTGATCCTGATCCAAATGAACACATCCATGCCTCTCATGCTCACTTTGGTTCTCAGTCTCCTCAAGCTGGTATCAGGTAAGGCTTCCAGGCTGTACTCCTCTCTGTTCTCTTCTTGTAGTTACCCAGTTTGAATTCTTTAGCTACAATGATCATAGCATAATTGGAATGGGGTCATTTTTGTTGTCTACACCCCCAATCTGAGAGACTAGATTTCCCAATATGAGCTGGTTCTACTATTTCCAGCCTGACATGTACTAATGCCAGGGGCTGAGGGAGGCTTAGGAAAGCATGAAGTACTTGAGTCCTGTGGAATCAATCATAGTTGCCCAGAAATAATGGCAACAGGGCTGCTGAAGAGAGGTTGCAGTGGTGGGGAGGAGGTACACCAAAGCTATTATGTTGAATCAAATAAATGCTTGCCCCTGAATGGCTGTGGTTTTAGGCAAGGGAGGTTGTTAATACAACATTGAGGTTTCTGACATGATGCTGGGAGGAACGAGGCACCATTTAGGACATTTGGGGAAAAGAAAATGTGCCATTTTAGAAAAGCTAAATTATAATGCCTGTGGTATGTGATCTGAGGCTGGCATAAGGAATCCAGATATGTAAGTGAGGAATAAATTTAAAATTCATATTCTGGGCAGAAACCAATTCTGGAGCTGTCAGAGGTCTGGGCAGTACCCATTCCACAGCAGCTGGGCTCAAAGTGGTGGTAGCAGGAAAGTGACAGTCAGGGAGCATCAGCAACACCTGCTACAGTAGGTTAACAGGTAGCTGGTCAGAGAGATAAAGCTGCAAGTTTATACTTCATTTTGTTATACTCTCCTTGAAGGTGCAATATGGAATATATTTCATCAAGACTTAGAAAACATTTAATGGAAAAATAATTGGCGCTAAAATTTTTTAAAATTTATTTATTTGTGAAATTCACACATGGGACACACTGTCTCAGATGCTGATGCACACAACACTCCCCCGATGTGTATGCCTACAGCAGTAAATGAATATATGTGCATTTACCTGGAAATATTCCTAACCAAAGAGAGTGTATAAATAAACATTGAATTGGAATAGACTTCTACAGTTTGTGGCCTCTCTGTTAAGGAATCTTATCATTACAGAATGCGAAGTGTGATTTGGACCAGGAAAATTACTGAAATGATCATAAACAGATGATCAAATGTGCAAAGGAAATGGTGCTCCCATTCATCTGGTAATCATTGTTTCTGGAGCCCATATCTGTGTCAGGCTCTGTGCTGGACACAGGGGAGGCTCAGCTCAACAAAACAGAAAGGGCTTATCCACATGTCCTCGGTTCCTGAAGAACCTAGAACTGTGCATGTCAGACTCAGAAAACAAATAATCATCACCAGTGAAACAAATTGATGAAATTTCAAAGCAAGGTGGGACAAAGCTTTACCAAACCAATTCTAAAAAAATGAAGGTAGAACATGTTGATAATATATTAGATGAAACACCATTCAAGGCTAAATTTATAAAGTGTAAAAAAAGAAATGTTACAGATGTGTAAGAAGTACTTCCATAGAAAGGATACATCAAACCATGAATGCATTAAAGACCAAATATCTGAAATAAGAAATTAAATCTCCTTGTCACAGTAATACAGGTCTTTCAGAGTTTGTTAGTATAAATAGATGAAAATATATGGAAACACAAATAATATTTAATATACGGACATAGAATATATATTCATCTATCATACTCATGAAACTTTAATAATGTGCTTGATGGAAACCTTACCAAATTTTCCATCACTGGGAATTTCATGGCTACACAATCTGTGAATAATCTAATAACTTTAGAAATCACAATTACAACTCCTACTGGTGAATTAAAAACAGATTCTGAATACTTCACCTGAATCAAGGTTGAATCAACTATGAAATAATAAATTATATAGAAACTAGGATAAAATATATCTCATAACCCAGAAAATATTGCTAAAAGTATTCTCAGAAGAAAATTATTACTTCTCCCTAACTTGGGACCTGGAATAGAGTGCTTCCCCTGTTCTCCAATAAAATATTACACAGTGGAAAACATGCACAATATCTTAAGTTGTGGTAGTTTGAGCGACATACTCCAGAAAATCATGTTCATAAACTTAATCCATTCCTGTGGGCATGGATACATTGTAAATAAGATCTCTTCTAGATGTCACTTGAGGTAAGGTGTGGCCCAAATGAATCAGGTTGGGCTTTAATCTGGATTATTGGGGTCCTTTATAAGCAGAATGAAGGTCAACCAGAAGCTTAAGGTCAACTAGAACCCAGAAGACAATGGTTAGCCCAGGGGAGGTCACCATCTGCATGTGTCAGAGGAGCCAGGGGCAAAGTATCACTGCAGACAGCCCCCAAACACCATAGTCTTCAAGAAGAAAGCATGTGATACCTTGATTGGACTTTTCCTGGCCTCAAAACTGTGAGCCAATAAATACCCATTGTTTAAGCCAACCCATTGCATGGTATTTGCTTTAGCAATGAGGAAACTAAAACAGATGTGAAGACTTTGAAGGTCATGTCATGCCTTTGTTCCTTCCCCTAAGATGATATACACAAGGTCTTGAAGCTGCACGAGATCCACAGATTGTCTTTTCAGATGAAGGAAGCCTCCTTGGCTTGGATGATGCATTTTCCCAATACAAATCTTGGCAATTGTGGAATGAGTGTCTTGTTTTAATTTCCACATATTTGTGAGTTTTTCCATTCTGTTAT
Source organism: Chaetophractus vellerosus (assembly GCA_004027955.1). Taxonomy (NCBI): domain Eukaryota; kingdom Metazoa; phylum Chordata; class Mammalia; order Cingulata; family Chlamyphoridae; genus Chaetophractus; species Chaetophractus vellerosus. Next base: position 2,874 of record PVKH010015031.1, on the reverse strand, counting down.
TGATTTCTAGCTTCAATGCATTGTGGTTGGAGGAAACTATTGTATGTTTTCAATCTTTTAAAATTTACTGACTTGTTTTGTGACCTATTAGGTCCATCCTGGAGAGAAATCCATATAGCCTGGAGAAGAATGTGAATTTTATTTGTTGGGTGAAGTGTTACTATATGTCTGTTAAGTCTAGTTGGTTTATGACATCAATCAAGACTTCTATTTCCTCAGTGATCTCTTATAATCTCTCCTCCTTGTAAATGGTGCGTGAAAGTCTCATACTATTAATGTAGAACCATTTCTTTCTCCCTTCAACTCTGTAAATATTGCTTCATATATTTTGAGCATTGCTGTTAGGTACATACATCTTTATGTTTTATATATTTTTGTTGATTGACAACTTTGTCAGTATATAATGAACTTATTTCTCCCTTGACATGGTTTTGGACTTAAAGTCTATTTTGTCTTTTATTAGTGTAGCTACCCCAGCTCTCTCTTTCTCTTTCATATATTTACCAATGTTGTCTTTACTGAATATCTTTTTTTTCTTTAATTTAAAGAAGCTTTAGATTACATAAATTTTACATCAAAAATAAAGGGGATTCCCATATATCCCACTCCCTCTCCCTTCCACACTTTCCCCCATTAACAACATCTTTCATTAGTGTGGTACATTTGTTATAATTTCCAAATATTTTCTCCAATAGATAAGGTTGTCTTTTCACTTTCATGATAAAATCCTTTGATGCACAAGTATGTTTAAATTTTTTTGCTTTAATTTGGTACCATATTTTTATTTACTTCATTTAGTTTTAATATAACTTTATATTTAAAGTGGTTCTAGATTACAAAAAAGATACCTCCAAAGTATAAGGGTTTCCCATAATGGTTTACTCCTCCCCCTCCCACATTTTCCCATTAACAATATCTTTCATTAGTGTGGTACATTTGTTACAATTGATGAACACATATTGAAGCATTGCTACTAACCAGGGTCTATAATTTACATTGTGGTTTATCCTTAATTCCAATGCCTTAACATTTCCTGTGTTCCACCTATTATTCCCTCCTCCTCTCCTCAGAACCTCTGGTAACCACTATCTTTAGATCAATGTTACATTTTCTTCCATCACTACAATATTAAAAAGTTAATTTTGTCCATGGTTACATTGCCCCTTAACGTTTTTATTTTTGATTAAAGCATATTGAAACATTGTTGCTAATCATGGTTTATAGTTTACATTGTGTTTTATACTTTGCACTGTACAATTTTATAGGTTTTGACAAAATGTATGGTGGCCTGTATCCACCATTGCAATATGATGCAGAAAAATTCTAATGTCCCCATAGCATCCCACATTACACTTCTTCTTCCCTATCCCTCCTGTCAGAATCTCTGGTGACCACTGTTTTATATCAATGTTACAAGTTCTTCTATCACTAGAATAATAACAAGTCTACTTTAATGCATAGTTGCATTTCCCCCTTATGATTGTTCATTCCTCAATCTTGAGGATTTTGGGAGGGTGATGCCCAATCTGCTTCCAATTGAGAGGGGCTTAGATCCCATGAGGCAGATGGATGGGACTATTTTGCTTGCAGTTGCAGACACCCTCTATATTCCTTGGGATGGGTGCTGTCCATCATCATCTCCGTGTTATTTGTCCTGGGTGAGTCTAATGAACTGGAGAATAGGTGTTGCAACTCTGCTGAGATTCAGGGCTTAACCAGCACATGAACAGACCAAAGACCTAACTCTCTGGAGCATTTATTTAACAGTTATAGTGCTAATTACAGGTACAAACAAAAGGAGCATAAGGACCATGAGTAGGGAAATTATGAATGTCTAATATTTTTACACTTGGGAGAAAGGTATATTCCTAGATATATTTCAAGGTAAGGCCCATCGATGGGGTGCTGATTTCCTGGTGTTGTCTGCCCTGCGTATAGGTCCAGATGACTCTGAGTCCTCAGGAGCACCCCTGCTTGAGGCATTTTTTTTTTTTTACTGTGGCAGTCAGTGAGATCCTCCTGAGACATGCATAAGCGTAACCTCTGGAATGACTTCCCAATTCACTTTGAAGTCTCTTAGCCATAACAACTCATTATATTTAGTATTTCATTCTTTTGGTCAAGGTCTTTTTCCAAAGGCATTATTAGTTGATGCTTGGTAATAACCCCTCAGTACCAGGAAGAGCCAATCTTGGGAGTCATGTCCCATGGTGGGGGAAAGGCTGAGAGCTTATATACTGAATTTGGCTTAGTGAAAGTTCACATTTAAGTAACAAGGAGGTTTTCAGAAGGTAAGTCTTAGACAATGTATATTACTAGGCTAAGTTTCAACTTTTACAAGAATAAGTTTCATAAGTGCAAGCATTAATATCTGGAGTCTGGCATGGTTTGTGCTCTTTCACTAGGCACTGCCTGTGTACTCTAGAGATTCTTGCCACTCTTTTAGAGAATGTCACAGGACTCTCCAGGATAGAAATTTAATATTTTATTGCTTATTGTGTGCATCTCTAAAGACTTAGATAATACCCCATGACCACATGAAAACATTCATGTTCCATAGAGGGATGCCCCAGGTGCATTCTTAACCCACACATCCACCCTCCACTGATGTCCTGAACCAGTGATCGTCCCCTACCATAGTTGTAACTTTTTTGTAATCCAAAACCACTCCCAAAACAAGGTAAAAAATATTTTTGCATTGTGACTTTCATCACCATAACATCTGCTAACCTTAATATATTTCCAATTTCTTGTGCGTGTTCCTCCGTGTCTTCTACTATTTTTCCACATTATTTTCAAAGAGGCTTTTGGTTACAGAAAGCCCCCCAGAAAATATAGAGGGTTCTCATATACCCCACCCCCTCCCACTCACAT
>PVKH010015030.1:0-16257 GCA_004027955.1 Chaetophractus vellerosus | reverse complement strand
AGTGGCGAGGCCGCTGGTCTCCCTTCCCCCTCTCCCAGGAGTGCACTCCCACCCTTGCGTTACCCGCCGGGACAAAGAGAACCCAGGATTTTATGCTGCAGGACTTAACTCACACTCCAGCCGCCTCCAGACCGATGGAGCCAATATTCCTGTGCCCCACGCTCCCTGCAAAGACCGCGCTCCTCCGCTCCTGCTCCCGCTCGGCCACCCCCTACCTGAGAGCCGGTGAGTGCAAACCTATACCGTCGGCGCCATCTTCTCCCGGGCTTTTTTAAATTTTTAAAAATTATTTTTTTTTATTTTTTAAGTTCTCCTATATTTTAACTCTTACATTTAAATATCATTATTATTTCATTTTCCTATTGATTGTAATTGCCTATTGTTATGGCTTCACCTTTGAAGAGGCTATGGCTCACAGAAGGGTCAAAATGGGCACGGGAGAGGATCATTGGTGGTGGGTGTTAAGGTTGGGGGTGCATGGGAGGAAGTCCACATAAAAGGCATGCATAATTGTTCAAATGCTTATGGGGCATGGTCACAGGGTGAAGAATTAGTCAAAAAATGGGAGAACAATGAATTATCTTCTTGGAGAGCTCTGCCATATTTTCCAGAAGAGTAGCAACATCCCCCTGAGTGCAGGGACAGCGTCTGGCAAAGGACGATGATCCATTGATGGGCCCTTGTTACTGATGACTAGCCTTATGAGTCTTTGCTGTTGAAATTGAAATAGCCTAGTGTTACGGGTTGCCTAAGAGCTGCCTCTTGAGAACCTTCTTGTTGCTCAAATGTGGCCTCTCTCTAAGCCAATCTCAGCATATGAATGCATTACCTTCCTCCCAGTGTGGGACCTGACTCCTGGGGTTGAGCCTCCCTGGCAACAAGGGATTAGTAACAAATGCCAACAGGCATAATGACAGGAAAAAGACTCTGAATAAAAGGGGGAAATGGTAAAGACAAATGAGTTCATAGGGCTAAGAGACTTCAAAGTGTGTCAGGAGTTCAACTCACAGGTAACACTTATGCACACAGCAGTAGGACCTCCTTGGCTTCCAATATGTATATCACCCCAAACAGTGGTCCTTTTGAGGGCTTTGGAGATATCCAGGTCCTATATCAGGGCAGGTAACTCCAGAGTTTGGTGCCTTATTAGTGGGTCCTAATTGGTAAACATTGCTCCTGAGAGTGACAGAGACTGGCCAAAATATGTCTTCACTGCTCATGGTCCATTGGTCTCTTCTATTCAAACCTATATTTGATGCCAGAGTTTTAAGTGTACTTCCAGAGACTGGAAACTATGGGCTGTCCATGTGCCACCTGGGTCCAGCGGCTCTGTGGACCTGCAACTCCTACTCTACAACTTAATGGACTCACCCAGGACACCTAGTGGGGAGTTGATGATGGACGAGGGCTATCTTGTGGAATGGAGAGAGCCTACAGCTGCAGGCAGGACAACTCTTCCATTGAATCCATGGGATATAATCTCCCCTTCACTTGGTGGTGGAGGGGACATCTCCATATCAGACTCTTTGGGATTGGGGGAAGAACTATGGACTAGAATGGACTTGTTGGTGCCCTGTTATAGATTTGTGATTCATACAATGGAAGAAATTACAAAATTATGTGGAACCAGGGGCCACTGGATGCTTTGGGGGCAGGGAGAGGGAAGGGCAATTGTAATACATGGTCTTTTTTTTGGACTTGGGAATTGTGCTGGGTGATGTTGCAATGGAGAATATAGGCCATTTTGTATCATCATGTATCATTCAGAACTGCATGGGGAAGAGCATAGTCTACAGTCTGAACTGTGGTCCATGGTTGATGGCAGAGCCCCAAAATGTGTATATCTATTGCAGGCATTGTGCCACACTGATGAGGGATGTATATGTGGGAGGTTGTGGGAGATGTGGGAGGTGTGGCATATGGTTGCTCCTAATATTTCTGTGTAACATTTATGTAATCAATGTATCCTAAATATATATATAAATATATAATATTATATATATTATACATATATATAATAAAAAATAAAAATAAATGAGGTCTTCTCAGACAAACCACAACTGAGAGTGTATGCCACCAAAAGATAAAATCTACAAGACATACTAAAGGGAGTGCTTTGGCCTGAAAGGAAAATCAAAGATGAGAGACATGAAGAAGAGTATAGAAATGAAGATTATTAGTACGGATAAAAAAAGAGAAACTAGTAAGTTATGACAACAGAAATTTGAAGGATAAAATGGATGCAGTAAGCAATGTCTTTACAGGAATAACATTGACTGTTAATGGATTAAATTCCTGAAACCATAGACACATAATGATAGAATGGATAAAAAATATAAGCCATTTATATGCTGTCTACAAGAGACTCTCTTCAGGCATAAGGACACAATCAGCCTGAAAAAGAAAGGTTGGAAAAAGATATTCCACATAAATAATAACCAAAAAAATCTGGATTAGCAATATTAATAATGGACAAAATAGATTGTATATGCAAAACTGTTCTAAGAGATGAAGAAGGTCATTATATATTAACAAAAGGGGCAATTTACCAAGGATAAATAATTATACTAAATATTTATGGACCTATACTGGGTGACCCAAGATACATGAGACACATACTGGCAAAACTTAAGGGATAAATAAACATCAATAAAATAATAGTTGGAAACTTCAATACACCACTTGCAGCATTGGATAGAATGTATGGACAGAGGATAAATAAGGACACAGATTTTGAATAATATAAATTTGAATATAGAGATATAGAATATACATTATTTTCAAGTGCTCATATTTCCTTTCCTATGAAAGGGCAAATGTTGGGTCACAAGACTGGCCTCAATAAAGTTAAAAAGAAAGAAATTATACAAATAACTTTCTCTGAGCATAACAGAATGAATCTGGAAATCAAAGCCTCCTTTTTGCTCAAATGTGACCTTGTTCTAAGGCAAACTCAGCATGTAAATGCACTACCTTATCCCCAGCATGGGACATGACTCCTGGGGATGAGCCTCCCTGGCACTGAGGGATAATTACCAAGCACCAGCTTGCAATACATCTCAAAAAGACCCTGACCAAAAGGGGGAAATATTAAATACAAATGAATTTTTATGGCTAAGAGGTTTCAAAGTGAGTTGGGAAGGTCATTCCTGAGGTTACACTTATGTGCACCTCAGCAAGATCTCATTGACTGCTACAGTAAACAAGGCATCAAACAGCAGGACTTCTGTGGGCTCTAGAGACATCTAGACACTATTAGCAGGCCAGAGAAGCTCAGGAATTTGGTACCCTATCAGTGGGCCTTATTTTGGAATTTATGCTTCCCACTGTAACAGAGTGTTGCAGTTTGGCATTATTTATGATTTCCAAAAATAGATATTGGATTATGCTTGTAAACTGGTCTGTTCCACTGGGTGTGATTAAATTATGATTAGGGCTTTGATTGGGCCATGTCAGTAGGGTCATGTCAACAAGAGGTGGACACTCACAGAGTAAAGACATGGCAAAGGACAGAATTGGTGTTCTGATGCTGAGTTAAGGCTGGAGCCCTGGGAATTAAGCACACAGAGGAGCTTGGATGTGAGGAAGGAGAGAAGGCCCTGGGAAAATAGATTGGCCATTCACCTGATAGTCTATAGCTGGCCTTGTGGAGAGAAGCCAGCTTGAGCCTGGAGACAGGCAAGCCCCAGGAAGAGAGGAACCCAGAAAGCCTGAACCCTGGCAGATGTTGGCAGCCATCCTGCTCCAACACGTGGCCATAGACTTTAGTGAGGGAAGTAACTTATTCTTTATGGCCTGATAACTGTAAGCTTCTACCCCAAATAAATACCCTTCAGGGGGCCGGCTGGATAGCCCAGTGGATAGGGCACTGGCATACCACATGGGAGGCCCGGGGTTCAGTTCCCGGGGACCTCTCCTAGCGGGCAGACCACCTTGAGAATGGCAAGCCACCATGGGTGGGCCAGAGCCACCGTGGGCAGGGCAAAAAGCTGCCACAGACAGGGCAAAGCCGCCACAGGCAGGGCAGGTCGCCTGCGAATGGAGCACAGCCAGCCACCCATGAACTGAAAGCCGGCCGTGAATGGAAGCAGAAGCCTCCCACAAGCGGGGAAAGCCACGCCTGTGCAGTGACCAGTCTCGGCGCATCGCCGCAGTGGGGGGGGGGGGTAGGGGAGATAATGTAAGAAAATAAATAAATCTTTATAAAAAAAAATACCCTTCATAAAAACCAACCAATTTCTGGTATTTTGCATCAGTACCCTTTTAGCCGACTAACACAGAAAGTTAGACTCAAGTATAATTTCTCTACACATGGCTCTTCTTCCCCTTTTATTTGAACCTATAATTAGCACTATACTTGTTAAATATGTGTCCTAGAGTCATAAATCTTTGGTCTGTTCATGTGCCAGTTGAGGCCAGAATCTCACAAGATTTGCAACATCTATTCTTCAGTTCATTGGACTCACCCAGGACAACTAACAAGGGGATGATTATGGATAATGCCCACCCCAAGGAAAGGAGAGTTCTTCAAATGCAAGCCAGATAGTTCCATCCATCTGCCCCATTGGATCTAAGCCCCCTCTCAATAAAAAACAGAGTGGCATCACCATCCCCAAATCCTCAATATAGGGGAATGAACAATGGACTAAAATAGGCTTATTATTATTATACTATATACTTACTATAATCCAAGCAATGGAAGAAATTTTATCATTGATATAATGGCAGTGGCCATGAGGGGTTCTAGGGGAGGGAGAGGGGAAAATAGGTGTAACATGGGGGCATTTCCAGGACATTGGAATTGCCCTGAATGGCATGGCAAGGATGGATACAGGCCATTATATGTTTGTCATAACCTATAAAATTGTGTGGGGCAGAGTGTAAATTGTAATGTAAACTATAGGCCATAGTTAGTAGCAATGCTTCAATATGTGATCGTTGATTGTAACAAATGTACCACCCTAATGAAAGATATTGTTAATGTGGGAAAGTGTGGGAGGGGGAGTGGTTTGGGCAATAGAGCACTAAGAGGAAGGAGAAAGGTTGAACCCTCACAGTCATCGCCTGCCGTATTGCAACAATACATGGCAACAGAATTTGGGTGAGAAAGTACCTCTTATGGTACCTTGAGTTGGACTCATTAAGGCCTGGTGTCTGTAAGCTTCTACTCCAAATAAATTCCCTTTATAAAAGCCAACAGGGTTCTGGTACTTTGCACCAGCACCCCTTTGGCTGACTAATACATTTATGCTGAACCACACTTACATACCTGGGATAAAACACACTTGATCATGAGGTATAATTCTTTAATATGCCGTTGCATTCAATTTGCAAGTATTTTGCTGAAGATTTTTGTATCTATATTCTGTAGCGTGGTCTATAATTTTCTTTTCTTGTAGTATCTTTATCTGACTTTGATGTTAAGGTGATGTTGGCATCATATAATGAGTTAGATAGGTCCCTCCTCTTCAATATTTTGGAAGTGTTTGAGAAGGATTGGTTTTAATTCTTCTTGCAATGATTGGTAGTATTCAATTGTGAAGCCGTCTGGTCCTGGTCTTTCCTTTGTTGGGAGGTTTTTGATAATTGATTCAATCTCTTTTTATTTAATTGCTCTGTTGAGCTCTTTTATTTCTTTTAGAGTTATTACAGGTTTTTCATGTGTTTATAGGAATTTGTCTATCTCATATAGGCTGTCTAATTTATTGGCATAAGGTTTTCATACAATCCTTACATGTGTCCTTTTCATTTCTGTGGGATAAAAAATAATGCCCCTCTCTCATTTCAGATTTTATTTACTTCCATCTCCCCTCTTTTTTCTTTATCCTCTAGCTAAGGGTTGGTCAATTTTATTGATCTTTTCAAAGAACCAATTTTTGGTTTTGTTAACACTCTCTATTGCTTTCTTATTCTAAATTTCAATTATTTCTGTTCTAATCTTTGTTATTTCTTTACTTCTGCTTGCTTTGGGATTAGTTTGCTGTTCTTTTTCTCATGCGCTGTTAAGTATTTGATTTTAGCTCTTTCTTCTTTTTAATGTAAGCATTTATGGTTATAAATTTCCTTCCCCATACTGCCTTTGATGCACCTCATAGGTTTAGATATGTTGTGTTTTCAATTTCATTCATCTCAAGATATTTGCTGAATTCTCAGAGAAACTTCTTTGTATAATTTAAATCTTTTGAAATATATTGAGACCTGTTTGTAACCAACATGTATTCTATCATGGAGAAACATTTATGTTCACTTAAGAAGAATGTATATGCCGATGTTTTGGAGTGTAATGTTCTAGATAACCCTATTAGATCTAGTTCATTTAATATATTATTTGAGCTCTCTGTTTCCTTATTAATAGTGTTAATAGTGCTAATTTTCTTTGTAAGCTTTCAAATTCTTCTTTATGCTCAACTAGTGTCTTCTTAATATCCTTTATCTCCTTATCCATATATTCCTTCAACTCCTTGAATTGATTTAGGAGATTGGTTTTAACATCATTGATTAGTTGATTTAAATTTTTTAAATTCTATGTCTCATCAGGATCCTTAATTTGTTCTTTTGGCCTGACCATTTCTTCCTGTTTCTTACTATAGCTTGTAAAATTTTTTGCTTATGTCTATGCATCTAGACAAAATGTTGGTGAGTTTACCCTGATGGTAAATTTCTCTCTCTTGTCTAAGACTTTACTGTTGAGTGGCTTGGTTTCACAGCTATTCTTTGAGTTTTTGGTATAACTTACTCTAAGTCTTTTCAATTGCTCTAAATTATGAATAGAAGATCAGGGACCCACTAATGGGATACAGACATCATCTAGGGGGCCTGGGGAGAGGAACAGGAGAGACTTCAAAAACTTTTATTTCCCTTTACTTTCCTGTAATGACAGGAGATGGGGCTCTTCAGTGAATCTTGCCATAGAGGTGTCTCTCCCTACCTCCTCCAGATGGCATTTCTGGGCTGGTTAGAGCTAAGATTCAAAGCTGGTTCCTGTTTTTAAACTCACTGAAGGGAAACCACATTTAACCCTCTTCCATACACTACTTCTTCCTAGGGAGGAATGCATCCCTTTTCCTCTCAGTCGGTGGCAGTCAGCCATGGATTTTACTGAAGCTATTACATTCACCTGAAGAGTGGCAGATGCATGCCAGTACCTGCCATAGGAAAGAGTAACTCACAGTTTTCATTTCAGCCTCTTTATCTCTCTGGCCCACTCCCCCACGGATGATGATGCATGCCCTATTCCTGGTCTGTAGATCTTCAAAGCAGCTGCTTTGGGCAGCTTCTTCCTTTCCTCTGTTGTTTGTGTAAGAGAAATGAGCCCTGTAGACCTACTCTGAGGCCATCTTCCCAAAACTCTAACTCATGTTAAACTCATAGCATGATTTGTGTAGTGTTCCTCCCTCTTCAGTATTTTGGAAGGGTTTGAACACGAAAGGTATTAATTCTTCTTGCAATAATTCTTGTCTAGAATTCTCTAGAAATCATCTGTGATGCCATCTGGTCCTGTGCTTTTCTTTGTTGGGAGGTTTTTCATGACTGATTCAGTATCTACTTGTAATACATAAAGATTGTAATTTATGTATACCTCTATTGAGGTCTTTTTTAGAGTCAGTGCAGCTTGTTCATGTAATTATAGGAATGTGTCTATCTCATCTAGGTTGTCTAATTTGTTGGCATACAGTTGTTCATAGGATCCTCTTATGGATATTTTACATTTCTGTGGGGTCATTAGTAATACTTCACCTCTCATTTCTGATTTTATTTTCATCGTCTCTATTTTTTCATTATCATTCTAGCTAAGGGTTTTTCAATTTTATTGATATTTTCAGAGAATGAAATTTTGGCTTTGTTAAGACTCTATTGTTTTCTTATCCTCAATTTCATTTATTTCTGCTCTAATTTTTGTTATTTTTTTCCCTTATTTTTGCTTTGAGACTCCCTTTAGTAATTTTTGTAGGGCTGGTCTTTTGTTGACACTTTCTTAGTTTCTGTTAATCTGTGAATAGTTTAAACCATCCCTCATTTTGAAGGACAGTTTAACCAGATAAAGAATTTTTAGTTGTCACTTTTTTTCTTTCAATACCTTAAATATATCAAACACTGCCTTCTTGCCTCCATGGTTTCTGATGAGAAATTAGCATTTAGTCTTATTGAGTAACCCTTGTATGTGATGAATCACTTTTCTCTTGCTAGTTTCAGAAATCTCTCATTATCTTTGACGTTTGACATTCTGATCAGTATGTTTCTTCGAGTAAGTCTATTAGCATTTATTATGTTTGGAGTATGTTGTGCTTCTTGGACATGTATATTTATGTCTTTCATAAGAGTTGAGAAATGCTCTTCCATTATTGTCTCTAATATCCTTTCTTCCCCTTTCCCTATCTCTTCTCTTTCCGGGACAGGCATGACATATATATTTGTTTGCTTCATGCTGTCACTCAAATGCTGAGACGCTGTTCAATTTTTTTTTCTATTCTCTTCTCTTTCTGATTTTCTGACTATATGGTTTTGATATCCTGTTTTTAGTTCAAGGATTGTTTCTTCTGCCTGTTCAAATCTGTTGTATCCTTTTAGTGTATTTTAATCTCCATTATTGTGTCTTTTATCCCCATAATTTCTGTTATCTTTTTTCTATACTTTCAAATTCTTCTCTTTGCTCACAAATTGTCTTTTTAAATAACCTCTAGCTCTATATCCATACATTCCTACCTTTCAAATTTATGTGAAAGCCATTTGAACTTCTTTGATTAGGTGTACAAATTCTGTATCTCCTCTAAATTTTTTATTTTTCCTTTGAATGTACCATATATTTTTATTTCTTTGAGTGGCTTGTGATTTTTTGCTGAGCTTGTACATCTCATTTTCTTGCTCTGTTAACTCTGAATATCTGTTTCTCCCTCTCATATAGTGTTCTATTTTTGATTGGCTTTATGTTAAGGCTCTTCTTTGACCCCAACATATTCTGTACCTTTAGAGTAATCTATGAATAAACTGCTCATTCTCAGATATTCTTTATCTAATTCTTCCCCTAGATGCCAGTACAATTTTTAAGATTGCAATTTTTGTTCAATTCTTTCACCAGTAGGAGGAATTTTCCTTTACTCTGTTCCGTGACCTGTTCTGTTTCTTTAGGTGCAGAATTTTCTTCTTAGCTCCATGATTTGGTTAAATTCCCTTAGTCTCAATGGTGGTTTGAAGCTTTATGTATATCAGAAAAACATGTTCTTAAATCTAAGTGCTTCCTGTGGATATAAACCCAATTGAAGTAGGGCCTTTTGATGAAGTTTCTTCAGTTAGTGTGTGATCCACCTCAAACAGGGTGGGTTTTAATCTTTTGCCTTGAGTCCCTTATAAACAGAATAAATATACACATAGAGAGAAAGCCATGGAAGCAAGATGCTGAGAGCAATGAAACCCAGAAGAGAAGGGAGAGACCAGCAGACAATGCCAAGTGCCTTATTTTGTGGCAGAGATCCCAAGAATTTCTGGCAGCTGGTTGTCAAGAAGAAAGCACCCCCTTGATGATGCCTTGATTTAAATGTTCTTGGGAACTAAAACAGTAAGCTAATAAATTCTCATTTTTAAAAGTAAACCCATTTCAAGGTATCTGGTTTGAGCAGCCTAGGTAACTAAAATAAATGTTGGTGCCAGGAGTAGGATGCTGCAATTGCAAATACCAAAAATGTGGAAACAGCTTTGGAGTTGGGTAGTGGGTAGAGGCTGGAAGAATTCTGAGGTGCTTGACATACAAGGCCCAGTTGCTTTGAAGGGAGTGTTGGTAGAAATGTGAATGCTAAAGGTACTTCCAATAAGGCCATAGGCAGAAATGATGAAAGTGTCATTGCAAACTGGATGAAAAGCAACTCTTGTTTTAAAGTGGCAAAAAAACTTCGCAAAATTGAGTGCTTAAATTGGATGGAAGACAGAATTTGAAAGTGATGACTTTATATATTTAGCTGAGGAGATTTCCAAACTAAATGCAGCCTGATTTCTCTTTGCAGCTTATAGTAAAATAGGAGAGGAAATGGATAAGTTAAAAAAATGAACTTCTGGGCACAAAGAAATCAGACATTGATGGATTGGAAAATTCTGAGCCTCTGAAGTGAGTTCCCAGAGAAGCATGCTCCATGTGAGGGTTTAACAAAACATGAAAATAGTCAGCCATTTCAATACAAGTCAGGGTTGGAAAGGCAGTTACAGAGAAAAGATTTGTGGCAACTACTTTTGTCTGATGGTTTGTGTCCTTGTATTACAAGTCAAACTGACAAGTTTATTGCAAGATCTGTATGGACAAATACACTGTCAGCCTGGACTGAAAGGGACAAAAAAGGGACAGATTGAAGGAAAAATGACTTCAAAGGCAGAACAATGGAAGCTGAGATTGGGAGTGAAGACTTTGAGCCAAGAGATTGAGTCTACCCATTTGTGTGGAAAAAGTGAATATGCCCTGGCACTTGGAGAGGATGGGCCTTCTTGCCCTATTGTTCAGGAAAAGTGTTACTACCACTTTTATCATATGTCTGGTAGATTGTGGAGAGTCTGGCCATGATCCTAATTTTTCATGAGGGTAGAGTCTAAAATCTGACCACCACTGAAAGTTTGATGAGTCTGGAGTCTAGAGCCTGGTTGCCATCCCAATGCTTGATGAGGATGGAACCTTAACCCTAGTATTCAGGGAGAGCAGCAACCCAGTATTTGTGGAGAGCATGTCTGCTATGCAAGTACTTGGAAAGAGTAGTTTTACTGCTCCATCTGTTCAATAGGACAAAATATCATTCCATAGACTATCATACCCTGAATTGTAATGGAGTATGCCCTGCAGGGTTCTATAATTGTTTGGAACTTGTGATCCCTTGTTTTCCTTCCAATTTCTTTCTTTTGTTATGGACATGTTTATCCTATCCATGCCACTCTTTTGCATATTGGAAATAGATAACTTTTTCTCTAGGTTTCACAGACCCACTGAGAACAGAGGGTAATTGTGCCCCAGAGCAGACCACATTTATAATTGATTTTAATAAGATTTTGTATTTAGAATTGTTACTGGAATGACATAAGGCTTTTGCAATATTGTGATAAAATGAAAGTATTTTGCATATGGAAATCCATATATTTTGAGGTCCTGAGTGTAGTGTGGATTGAAGCTGTACATACACCAGAAAAACATGTTCTTAAATTGAATCCCTTCCTGTGGATGTAAACACATTTTAAGTAGGGCCTTTTGATAAAGTAGTACTGAAGTAGTTAGGATGTTATCCAGCTCAAAAACAATGGGTGTTAATTCCCTTACATGAGTCCTTTGTAAACCAAATTAATACACACATACAGAGAGAGAGAGATAGAGAGAGAGACAGAGACAGAGAGACAGAGACAGAAACACAGAGACAAACAGAGGCAGAGACAGAGACATAAAAGCCATGGAAGCAAGAATCAGAAAGCAATGAAACCTGGAAGAGAGGGGAGAGAACAGCAGGCACCACCATATGGCTTGCCATATTTCAGAGGACCCAAAAACTGCTAGCTGTCAGTCTTCAGGAAAAAAGCATTGCCTCAATGATGACTTGATTTGGACATTCTTTTGGCCTCAAACTTCATAATATTTGCATTTAGAAGCCTAAGAAACTAAAACAAGGCCTGTACTTTCTCTCCATTTGTTTTCTTTGTGTTCCTCAGACTAGATAATTTCAATTGTCCTATAATCACATTCACTGAGTCTTTCTTCCAACTGTTCAAATCTTCTCTTATGGCCCTCTATTACATTTTTCATTTCAGTTATTGTACCTTTTAGCTTCAGCATTTCTGTTTGGTTCTTTTTTAAAATAACTTCTTTCTTTATTGATATTATTTTTGTTTACACACAATTTATCGATTTCCTTTAATTATCTGCCCATCTTTTTCTTTAACTTTCTAAGAATATTTGAGACAGCTGTTTCAAAGTTTTGTCCAGCAATCCAATGTCTGAGATTCCTCAAAGATGGAATCTCTTACCTCTTTTTTATTCTTTTGAATGAGCCATCCTTCTTGGTTTCTTTGTAAGCCTTATTTTTCATTTAAAACTGGATGTCTGAATATTACAATATAGTAACCCTGGAAATCTGGTACTCACTCTTTCCCAGAGTTTGCTGGGTTTTATTTTTATTGTCAAAGGCTGTAGTAGTATATTTGTTTAGTGGCTTTTCCAAACTAGTTTTTGCAAAGACTGCATTCCTTGTTATGTGTAGTCACTGTAGTCTCTGTTCCTTTATCTTGTGTTCAGCTAGTGTTTTGGCAAAGATTTTCCTGAATGCCAGAAGGGAAAAACACTTCCCCCAGTCCTTTCAGACTAGTTATGTGCTGGGGCATGACTTCAAATTTTAGTCAGGCTTGCACTGATCCTAAAGATTAACCCAATGTGAAAGCTTGTTTTTTTTTTCTTTGTTTCATTTCCTGTTATGCATCTTGCCTTGGGTATGCACATTGCTATCTAGATTCCCCCTATACATGGGTGCTTTTTAAAGTCCTAATATCAAAAAAAACCTCTCACTTACGTTTCCCTCAGCTTGTAGGTAGTTTTTTGTATGTCTCAATCATAATATTTTGCCCCAGTTAGATGCATATTTTTTAATTCACCTTAAAGTGTTTTCAGGAAATACCTTCCCTTTTCTGGCCCAAATGAGCTCTGAAATAGGTTAATCAAAGATTAACACCCTTTGCCACTCCTCAAGCAGCCACCAGACAGCTTAGAGCAAAGTTACACAATAATATATGCATAAGGTCTTCTCTGCTCCCTCCAGAACCAGGGATCAGGCTGCCATCTTCAAAACCAGTGCTAAGGCAGAAAGTGGGTGGAGCAAGTGTAGGACTACCACAAAAGATCTCCAACCATTTTAAGTTTCTTTATCTTGATTCAGCATTTGCTTCATTGCTGTAAACTTACAAATATTTTCTAGAACTCTGAGATAGTTGAGTCTAACAGTATCTGCTGGTTTTTTATGTTTCTGTGGGGGACATGGGAGTTTGGAAATGCTAATCACTGTCTTACTGATTTTACTCTCATAATGATATTTTAATAGGACAAGCTTTGATAGACTCCACCCAAATAATTTTTTAAACAGTGCTAGCCACAGTTTTGATATTTTTGTGAATATAATCCTATAATTGGCTGCAAATTTGAAAGGCAATTTTTGAACAGTACAATCAAGGTAGTAGTAAATAGGATAATATAATTATAAAACCTGGTACTACATTCACATTTTTACAGTCATATTTTAAAATAATAAAGTTCAGAAAAGTTTAAAGGAGCAGGGTAAATACAAGTGTACTGAATTTTCACTTTGCTGAGGTTGTAAAAAAGATTCTGTTCTATTTTCAACTTCAATAAGTGTGGGAACATAGACCTAAATATCTTTGAAAAAGTAAAAGTACGATATATGTTCCCAATATCAGAAACAGGAAGTCTATGAAAAAGTTACTAGAACTCATGATCTCCAACTCCATTCTTCTTTGGAATCCCATAAGACTGCATTACTGAGCCCCACTGCATGTAGATGGAGACATGTTACTAGTTTTTTCCAATGATAAAGTGAGTGAAACAGTCAGTACCTTGAAGTGTGGTGTTGCTGTAACAACAAACTAAAGTGTATCTCATATGACTTAGAAAATGGGTGGTAGCTGGTGTGGAGCTTAATATCAGAGGCTGGAAGATGAAGCTCTCTATTATGCCTTAAGAAAACTGTTGTTAAAACTTTTGTTAAAACAGTTGTTAAATCTTTGAAGGTTCTCTCCCTGCTTGTTCACCTATAGCTCTAGAGGAAGAAATTGTAAAATACATCATTAATAATTTATTTTGGCTACTGTTCAATTCCTATAGCAAGACATTACAACAAAGAAATTAGCTCAGAGAATTAGCAGGTCTGCAAACAAAAATTTGAAATGAATAGAGAAGTACAAAAATTATAAGAAAGTTGAAAAGCTGACTTTTTAAAAATCCTAAACCAAAAAAGGTGATATTGATAAATATTTTAAATGACAAAGGCTTATAAAGACAGACTAATGGAAAAGGCCTAATTAGGGTTGTGACCTCCCATCCATGGCTATTACCATACATAACTCAGCTGTGAATTTATATGATAAAGACACAAAGATGAATAAAGAAATAAGACAAATCAGAGTACAATGTCTAGGAGGAAAAAAAAATTGGGTATTGTTTGGCAAATGAAAGTATTTCAAATAATATATATCCTAAATCTACCAAATTTCTGAGATAATTATATTTCCAAAGAAACCCCAAGTTCTAGCATTGGAAATACCAAGTTTATTCAGCAAACCTTGAAACAATTCTCACATAGGACATAGGCCGCAAAAGCTTCTCAGTCCTCACTTCAGATGTGGCCAAAAGAAATTGTTTTGGTCAGCCACAGGTATGCCTTTTGAAATACACCAAAGATTGGTCAGTCTTTATAAAGGGTATTTATTTGGGGTAGAAGCTTACATTTACCAGGCCACAAAGCATAAGCTTCTTCTCCTACCAAAGTCCACGTGTTGGAGCAAGATGGCTGCCGATGTCTCCAGGGTTCAGGCTTCCGGGTTCCTCTGTTCCCAGGGCTGCATTTCTCTCCAGGCTTAGCTTCTGCTTCTTCCACAAGTTCAGCTGTAGACCAAGGGGTTCTCTATGCATTGCGTCTCTCCACAAGGCAGCTGTAGACTATCGGGCGAACGGCTCACTTCAACATCAGAACTCCTTCTCCAATCTGCTTCTCTAAATCTCTGCAACTCAGATCTGCTGCCTAGCCTTTATACTTGAGACCACACCCACCAAAGGGTGGGGCTCAACACCCTCCTGACCTGGCCCAGTTAATTCCCTTATCATAACTTAATCATGCCCAGATGAACAGATTAGTTTACAAGAATAATCCAATTTATATTTTTGGAATTCATAATTAAATAAAACTCTGAAACCATTACAGAAGTTATGGATGGTCATTCCAGGGGGAAGGACCAGGACTGTGGAGAATGATGGACAAGGGAGATGTTCCCTAGAGCAAAAAAGGGAGTTTCCCCACCTGCAGGGTAGGGGCTATCACATTGTCCGGCAATCAAGATTTCAGTATTTCCATAAACAGTGTGTCTTCTATTCTTATTGCCATTTTGCTAACCTTTTTTACTGCTATATATTGTTTGTGTTATAAGACAGAGGGGCAGGGGAGGGGGTAATGTGTTTCTTTATTCTATAGTTCACAAGATTACAGGGCACTCCTTCTGTACCTGATAGAAAGAACTGAGCATATCCCCTAAAGATTTGGGCTATGAATGGTTGTCTGATCCTCTCCTGGAACATGACTGAATCACATTTCCAAGCACTCTACCACAAAGAACATGAAATATGGGTAACTGTGAACAATATCCATGCCTGACCCCTAAACTCTATCTTTCAATCCTTTAAAAAGAAGGGACCTGGGTCCCAGAATGACTCTAGAGAGCAAAGTTCTCCTGTCTACACCCACAAGGACCTATGCTGGACAAGGATGTGAGCACAAATAAATAAATACATACATATACATACATAAAATATTACAGTGCTGAGATGTGGCAAGGTTTTTTTCAAACATCACTTGGCCTAGAATGATAAATACAACATGCAGGAAAATCTATAGGTAATACATATCAGACCAAACTGTTTTATTATCTTGCTTTCTCCAGGAACTCTACTTAAGTGATATGAGCCGGCCCCTTAAGTGATAATCAAAAGAGTAAAAAAGACATAAACCCATAAGAACAAAGCAAGTGGTAGAAGAGAAAACAGCAGACATAAGATAATTTTCCACAGTGGAAAGCAATTAGAAAAGGTTACTTGACTTAATGAACCCAAGGGAGTTGAAAGCTAAGGTCTGTGAAGGAGAGGGGGTGTGAGAAAAAAAATATCAAATAAACACTATCAGAAAATGTTCCAGAACAGAATTTCTGGAATGTAAAGATGCATGAATATCCAACATGATAAATGGAAAAAAAACAAAAAGATACACAAAATGGTATAGTATGGTGAAATGGCAAATGCTATGTTGGTGGGGGCAGTTCCTAAAAGCTGTCATTAAGAAATCATCTGGTCATTAAGAAAGCTCATGTTGAGCTTTCCATTGATGGGCCCCTGTATTGATGACTAGCCTTATGAGTCATTGCTGTTGAAATTGAAATAGCCTAGTGTTAAGGGGTGCCTAAGAGTTGCCTCTGGAGAACCTCCTTGTTGCTCAATGTGGCCTCTCTCTAAGCCAAACTCAGAATATGAAT
>PVKH010015029.1:0-16260 GCA_004027955.1 Chaetophractus vellerosus | reverse complement strand
TCTCTTTTTATGTCTGGCCCTCATTTCCTCATCTGTAAAACAAATAGAGTTTATTCAAGTGTCTCTGAGTCTTCCTCTTATCTAATATTACGAAGGCTCCATGAACAGCTCAGACGGTGTGGTTTTGCTCTGACTTGTCCTCCTTCCTGGGGCATCCAGGAAGGCTGGAGAGTGATCAAGGTTGTTTTGGATTGGGTGGTCTGAAAAGACCTCTATCTAGGTGACATTTGACCATAGACCTGAAGACAATGGAGGAGTGAACCATGTAGATATCCAGGGAAGAACTCTCTAAGCAGAGGAAATACAAATGCAAAGACCCTGCGCTTGAAATGTCGTTGCATACTTGAGGTGCAGTGAAGAGGCTAATGTGACCAAGAAGTGAGAGAGGAAGAGAATGTTGGGCATGAAGTCAGAGAGGTGGTGGGGCCAAGATGTAGAGATCACATTTTAAGGACTTGGACTTCTACTCTGAGGAAGATGTGAAGCCATTGGAGGGTTTTGTGCAGGAGAGTGACATGATATGTTAAAAGAAATTTTCTCTCTCAGGTAACTACTTACCAAATTTTATGGAAATAGTTGTACCCTTTTCTTGTTGGGCTGTTGATGGTGAATTTTTTTAAATCATTAAAAAAATATAGTTTTTAATTTACTTAGGGTCTTAAATTCCTGGAACTGCTGTATTAAATATCATAAACTGAGGAGCTTAAAAAAACAAAATTACTGTCTCACAGCTTGGGAGGCTAGAAGTCTGAAATCAAGGTGTTGGCAGGGCCATGTTTCTATCAAAGCAGTAGGGAAAATCTGTTCCATGCCTCTTCTAGCTCCTGGTGGTTTATTGGCAATCCATGGCATTCTCTCCTCTGTCTCTCTCTCTCAAATTTCTTCTTTAAAAGGACACCAGCCATACTGGATTAAGGATCCATACCTCTCCAGTATAATCTCATTTTAATTTGCCTAATTCCATCTGTGAAGACCCTATTTCCAGATAAGGTCACATTCTAGGTACTGGAGATTAGGACATTAACATATTTTGGGGGTGGGCACAATTTAGTCCATAACACTTAGGTGTTGAAAGAAGGAGAGGCTGCGAATTTACTTCACTCTGCCATCTCTAGCCCAGGTCCAGAGTAAATTTTATTCCCACTGTGCTCTGATAGGAGTAGCTTACTGGAAGAGGCTCCTTATACTCACCCTCTAGGCCATTGTTAGGAAAGAAAGTCTGTTCCCTGAGGCTCACAGGCCACCGCACAGCGAGCATTATTAACCCAACCCCAGTCTCAAACGAGCTCGGTTACAATCCAGGCAGTGTGAATATGTAGTAGTGCTTTCTGTTTCCTTTAAGTATATGACTCAGCAATATTGCTCTTTGTTTAGCTTTCGTCTCTCTCATAGTTTGAAGTGTTCGTAAGAAATAGTTGTAGATTTATTTTGATAGCCTTGCCACCTTAAATAAAAAATGATTGAAAAATACAAAAATGTCCCCAAATTTATTTCTTTTTCTTATGAAAAAAAGTCAATGCTAAATTTACAGAAATAATGTTATATTTACATTAGGAAGGGCTACCAACCAATTAAAACCAATAAATTACTTCTGATACCAAATTTATACACAAGATTCAACTATCTGAAAAAGAGGATCTCTTATAAAAATCTACCATATCTTGCTTCTTTACTGGAATAATTTAAATTTAATTGTGTTAAAAGGAGCTCCAAATATTCTTCATAGAAAAGATCGGCTCTTAGGCTTGATGTTTACTTTCTTTGAAGAAAATGGAAATATTATCTGAGCACAGTAGAAACAATGACACTAGATTTATTAAAATCCAATTCAATACTATTTTAATTTCCATGTAAGATCTATAAATGTGAAGAATGTATAATTTTACAGGTTATCTTTACTCTAGTGAACAAAAATCAATTAAGTATTGACTAAGAGAATTTTGAATTTATACATATTTTTAATAGAACTTTTGGTTGAGGTAAAGATAACCTGAATTTTTGAAGAAAACTTTGAAAAAACCTAAACTACTTAGGTCATATATAAGATGTATTGTGTTTTATATCAATAATCTTCTCATATCATTTATTTTGTATTGTTTTGGTGGCTAATTTCTTCAAATGATTTTTATCAGGCATAATCTGAATTTTGATGGAGAACCCTGGCAATTACACAAAGGTTGTACTAATTTATACTTCCACCAACTATGTATGAGAAATTTTCAAATCCCATAAATTACTATTCTCTGTCTTGGCTGAAATTAGGGAAGCATTGTTAAATAAAACATTTTTTTCTGAACATAATTATTTCTTTCACAATGTACCTCAATTTCAAAGAAAGTTGTTATTTTAAACACACTTGTTATGAGCTAATGAAGTCCCCCAAAATAAAATGAATCCTACTATGAAAGACCTACATTTGACACTTTTTTTTCTGAGCAAGGAAATTCTCCCAGAACCATTGTGTAAGATTATAAAACAAAAAGAAAGCATTAAAATTATACAATTCAAATAAAAAATGGAAAAACAAAAGACAGCCAATATTTACATCTATATCTTGTCTCTATTAGAGAAATTTTAAATAAAAGCACCAGGAAAAGATATCATAATCACAGGAAATCAATAAATATTCTTATAACTTATATTACTTAAAGTTTCTAACAAGAAATATTGCAAACATTTCCATAAGTTCCAATTTCCAACTCCCCAATCTCTATACACTTGTATATAAAGTAAGGCAAGTATAGTGAAGTTACAATTCTATTTAAATGGCTATTGATTCACAAGTATGAGTTGGCTTACCAAGTCATGAAAAGGAAATGACTAATAGAATACATTCAAATTACAAACATTTCTCCTACCTATGTCTCTTAACTTTCAGTTCATTCTTCTTGTCAGAACCAGTATTATCATATGAACAGGCTAATGGATACTTGATTCCATGTATAGAAAATAAAGTACATCACTACTAATTTGGTAATTGATTAACAAAATATGAAACAGGGACAAAATTAGAATGGTCTCCAAGTAATAAAAACATTTTCCAAGTTCATTGGGAACCTTTGGCTTCATGAGTTGCATAGTGAATTTCAGCCACAATTTCTCAAGTTGAAAAACACAACAAAACAAACAGCTTGCTGGCAGGTCCATTCATTTTGTTGTTGTTGTTAAGATTACGTCAAGTATTAATACCAAGACCAGTCTTCTCCAACTCATACTGATCTTCACCTTCTTATTCTAAGAGTTAGAAATCAGGAAGGATATGACAACTTTTGTTGGGGTAGAAGAAAGATTAGAGAAAAACTGATAGAAGCACACTAGGGAATTAATTATGGGAGCATAGGGGTAGAAAAGGAGAAATCAATATGGGAGTGATGTAGAGTTTTTTGGCAGAGGAGAGCAGAACAAAAGTTGGTTAAGAGGAACTTTACTCACTCTTTACATTTTGTTTCCTTTTTTATGATGCTAATATGTCAAATTCCTTTTTCTGGTCTTATTGCTTTAGCTGTAATTCCAGAATAGAGTTAAATAATAGTGACAATAATGATAAGCCTTTTCTTGTTTCTGATTGCAATTCTTATTTAAAGAATTATCATTTTGTCCATATTTTACTTAAAAAAAAAACCTCTGTTAACTATGTTAATGTCTTTTTTGGTGTGTCTTACAATTATATTTGATTTTAATGATTTGGATTATTAATGTTATCAATGTTTTTCTATAGATTTTATATTAATAATGTTTGCATTCACTCATATAAGTCAGTGAGCCAGTAAAGAAATAATTGAGTACCAACTGTGTGCTAGATATTGCTCAGACACAGGGGATATAACAGTGAATTCCAAAGTCAGAGTCATCAGCTTGAAGGAATTTACATTATCGTGTGTGTGAATATGGTGGGAGCTGAGGGAAGACAAGCAAACACAAATCAGAAAATTTTAAGTACTTGTAAGTGTTAAAAATTTATAGTAGGGGAATGCAACATTAATTGGGGTGTAGATATGTGGCTCTTCAGTATTGATGGTTGGGGAAAGCTTCCTTGAGGAGATAACATTTGAATTGAGACTAAATGAGAAGCAGGCATCCAAAAGACTGTATGGAGAAACATATTCAAAGTGGAAGCAACAGCAAGTACAAAGAATCTGGACAGGATGAACTTATCAAATTCAAGACTAGTTTATCTGGAGTGTAGTGAAGTTGAGGGAGAAAGGAGGGAGAAAATGTCAGACTGCTGGGTATAGGCCAGATCCTAAAAGCCTTGTAGGCCATGGAAAGAAGTTTACATTTTACTAGTGGTTTGGAGAGTCTTTGGAAGCTTTGAAGTAGGGATGTGATTTTTTTTTTTTCTTTAGAAAGTTCACTCTGGCTTCTTTGTAGAAGATGAACCGTAGTGAGGTGAGTATGGAACCAAATATACCAGCAAAATTGCTGTTAGAGCAGCCCAGTAAGGGAGATGTTGGTGGTTTGAATCATGGTGGTAACAGACGGAACCTAGTACGTGATGAAAAGAGGTTGAGTTCAGGATATATTTTGAAGTAGAGACTTTGGGACTTACTAAAATCAAGTATGTGTGGATATGTGAGGAAGAAATAATTTTAAAAGAAAACAAGTCAAGGTTTTTGGCTATCAACAGGGTAAATGCTGGTGCCATTTACAGAGGTGGGAAATGGTTCATGGGTAGGATATTTTAGGGGAATAAGATCAGTTCTGTTTTAGCCATGTTTAATTTGGAGTTTCAATTGGAGATTCAAATTAAGGTGTCAAGGTGAAAGTTGGTCAGATGAATTTGGAGCTTAAGGAAGAGAAAGGGGCTAGAGATGTCAATTTGAGAGTCAACAATGAATAGATGATCTAAGAAGCCATGGAACTAGATGATTTGAGTTGAGGGGGGCGGATATAAATAGAAATGAGAAGGTGGTCAAGGACACAGGCCTGGCTACAAAATTTAGAGAAATGTTCTTAACCCTAGCTGTATTTTAAAATCAACTCAAAGCAATTTTGTCCAAGTTTCATCAGCTATGCCAAGTAAATTTGAATTTCTGAGTGTGGGTCCCAGAAATCAGTACTTTTAAAACCTTTCCCATGTTATTTTCATGAAAATCCAGGCTTGAGAACCACTGAATTAGAGATTTGGTGCAGGAAGCCAGGAATGAAGACTAAAGAGACAAAACTGCCAGTGGGATAAAAGTAAAATAGGAATGTATGGTATCACACAAACAAGAGAAGAAAAGTGTTATATGTATGCCTGGTCAGTTCTGTCAAAGCTTCTGGGAGATAAAGAAGGACAGAAATCAACTATTGGTTTCACAAGATGTAGGTCACTAGTTGCTTTGATTGTGGCCATTTTAGCGGAGTGGTAGGTTTGGGCTGAGGAGAGACTATGAGGAGAGAAATGCGGACAATGAATACAAACCATTCTTGAGATATTTTTCCCTGTGAAGGGGTACAGATAAATAGAGAAGTTAGAAAAATGGGAGATTGAGAGAGTTTCTAAAAGATGGGTATTTATATGTATGGAAGGAAAAATTGATAATGGCAGAGAGAAAGGGATAATTGCATGAATGAGGGCTTTCAGAATGACAGTGGAGGAGTTGTTTTAAATGGGTGCAGAGACGTAGGTTCCAGAGAATGTGAGTACAAATGTAGCCGAGGTGATAGAATTGCTGGTGAGAAGACTGGAGAATTTTTGTCTGATTATATCTATGTTCTCTATAAATTATGCAGAGAGGTTATCAGAGGGAAGGGGTGTTAGAAACTAGAAGACAAAGGAGAACATGTTAAAGAGTAGTCTCAAGATAGAGAAAGTAAATATACAAATAAAATGTTGTGGGTCTATTTGGCTGAGTTCCCATTTGAGCATTCCCTGAATAAACGCTGTTTGGCCATTTTACTTGCTAAGATTTGGGTAAGTTACATAAAATAGAAAAAATGAAATAATAGTACTTAAACAAGGATTGGAATATGCTTCTCTTTCACTTGAAATTAGAAGTCTAGGACTGGTATGGATAGCCTCCAGAATCATCAGGCTCTAGTAGTCTATGTTTATGCACCCCATCCTTACGCAGGCTGCCATCCCTTCAGAGCTACTGGAACCCACACCTGGGCTGCAAGAAGGTAAAACAGCAGAAGGACAAAACAATGGCCAATGATCAGAGTCATCTCCCTATAAGAAAGCCTGCCAGAATTCCCATACAGCACTTCTGATTACATCACACATGATCATAAGGGAGGGTAGAGAATGCAGTCTTTTTCTGGGTGCATTATCAATGACACTAATATGAAACTGGGGTTCTTTTACTGGGGCAGAATGGGAGGATAGATGCTGGAATAGGCAACTAGGAATCTCTGCCATAGCCATGCTATTTTATTTTATTCATATATTCATGGATTTTATTTAAGAATTTTGCATTTATTTTCATGTGGCTCGTCTATTTTTGTCTGTTTTGAAAGATTTTGTTTTCAGTTTTATGCTAGCTTCATAATTTTCTTCTGTGCTCTGGAATAGTTTATATAATAAAAAATAAATATTTCTTGAAAATTTTAAGTAATTAACTGGTAAAACCATGTGGGCTTTGTGCCTTCTTTAAAGGTAATTGTTATTTTTGGTTAATCTTTTGTGTGTTCAGGGTTTTATTTTTAATTCTTTAATCAAATTTAGTAATTTTGATTTTCTTAGAAAAGTGATTTCACAGATAAAAAAATTTAACTATAAAAAAGAAATGGTGTATGACTGTAAAATTGATTATAGAAAATTTATATGGGCTTATAATTTTTAAATATCTTTATGCTTTCATTTCTAATTTTTAAAAAATTCTGGCTACTCAATGTGCTAAACATTGAGAATAGCATTTAGGGATCCAGAACTCTCCTATTCTTGGCCAGTATGGTCAGAGTGGGCCTGGGCAAAGTGTGACACAGACCTCAGCAACCGCCATCCAGGTCTCCTAGCCATGGTGATTGGAGCAGGAAGGGCTTATGACTCAAACATATTCAGTGAGGCAGTGGCACTTATTTCTAGTGCTCTGAAGAAAACGATTGATAGGATTCATAATTTATTTCCCTGATGACTTGAAACAAGAAAGTTGTGATGCTAGAACTGTGGCAGCATCTTCACACAAAGATAGAACCTATGTGAAGAAAGATCTAGAAGGATGATGTGGAATCCAAGATGGAGAGAAAATCTGAATCTTGGCAACATGGTTTAAATCCCAATAATCTAAGTTCACCTCTTTTTATTTAAGCCACTTGGGGATTTACACAGATATATTCACTTTTTCTTTTCCCTTTTCCAACTTATACTAGTTAATAGTTTATTTTATTTTATCTTGTTTTTATTCACCACTCCTACTTTTATCTTATTTCCAGCTAGTGAGTTTCTATTTTCTTTATTAACTCTAGATGTCTGCATTTCCTATTTCTTTATTATCTTTATTACATGTTAGAATTAATTCTTTGTCTATTTTTATTCTCCTTGTTAATAATTGAAATATTTAATGTTTTCAGCTTGCCTTGGATTATAACTTTCAAAGTATACTTTATATGTAGTGATCTCAGTAATTCCATTTTCTGAGTAATTATAGGTTTTAATTTCTCTATGTCCCTACAATTATTGAGAAAAAATAGAGTTCGGCATATGAGTAGTTGTTTCTTTTTTTTTAAGATTTATTTATTTTATTACATATCTCCCCTTCCCCCCCACTGCAGCGACGCGCCGAGAGTGGCCACTGCGCAGGCACGGCTCTCCCCGCTTGTGGGCGGCCTCTGCATCCATTCACGGCCGGCTTTCAGCTCGCGGGTGGCTGGCTGCGCTCCACTCACGGGTGACCTGCCCTGCCCGTGGCAGCCTTTGCCCTGTCCGTGGCAGCCTTTGCCCTGTCCGTGGCAGCCTTTTGCCCTGCCCATGGTGGCTCTGCCCGCCCATGGTGGCCTGCCATTCCCAAGGCGGTCTGCCCGCTAGGAGAGGTCCCTGGGAAACGAACCCAGGGCCTCCCATGTGGTATGCCAGTGCCCCATCCACTGGGCTATCGAGCCGGCCCCAGTAGTTGTTTCTTAATATCCTTTTATAATTAACTACTAGACCTATTGCATTGTCGTCAGAGATTGTGACCCTTACAATGCCTTATTTCCATGGATTTTGAAAGATGGGTTATTTTTCTCTGCCTATAGGGTATAGAGATTGATTTAGTCTTTTAACTGACATAATCATCTCTTTCAGATTCCATATCTTATTATGTAATACCACATGAAGTCTGTGTCTTAATTGAGGTCCTAAAGGCTAAGAAAAATACATTAAATGACAAGTATCCTTGAATCCTTAGTCAAGAGGCTAGACAGCCTTGTTGGCCTAGATGATAATGTGCCAAGAAATTAAAAAACCAGTTCTTCTAGCATAGCAGGTCATCGTGGATTTACTGCAAATTCATGAAGATTAGACATCAGAGCCACTCACTTGCACCAGCCCCTCCCAAGACCCCAGACAATTAATAATGTCAATTAAAAGAGTATTTAATGATAGTCACTGAACCAGAAAACCTGAAACACCCTGAAATCTTTCACAGCTTTTACAGGCCAAAAACTTGATAGTGTTTTTCCCAAATTTAATAAGAATTCTAAAAGTCTACATGGCAATATCAATAAGAAGGTGTGAAGGTAAAAGAAACTTTTCTAAATTATCAAAAATAAAAATAAGAACTTTCAAGGCAGATGGCAGAATAGGCAGCCCCAGGGCTTAGTCCTCCCACCAAAACAACTATTAAACAGACAGGAACTGTCTGAAACAGCTATTTTGATACTCTAGAGGACAGAAGAACACTGAACAGCATCCAGGGAAGAGTGGGAGGAAGGGGCTGATAAACTACAGTAAAGAATTGTAAATGCTCTCAGCTACCAATGCCCATCTGTCCTCACTCTCACGGCAAGTTGCCTTGGGTTCCAGGCCCAGGCTAGCTTGTTGGTGATAGAAAGGGACATAAAAATCCTCTTCCCCGAGAGCAGGGATGGTCATGGCTGATCACTGATATGGCTTTTGATTAGGAACTTCAGATCGCTGGGGTCCTGGCTCTGAGGGCAGCCATTGTTTCAGGCCTCCCCACACAGGGAAAAGTGGTGGAGATTTAAAGATGAGGTGCCTCTTCAGGGATGTGGGGGGCATTTAGCTGAACAGCTAGCTGCCTTTGCTGGACAGCCCAGGAAAACACTTTCGGGAGCCATCAGAGAAGTTTTGGCACCCTTCCTGATTGCCTCCTCAGGGCCCTTTAGAGATGGTCTGTGCTTCTTTCATGGGCCCTGGCCCTATTTTGGATGGGAAAGACTGAGTTGGGAAAGTCCCTTCTGGGGTGACCTTCCTCCCAGAATTTGCTTTCCAGGGAAAAGCAGCTAGGGACAATGAAAGGAGGATAAAATATCTGTAAAGGTCAACAGTCTGGGACAAAGGCCTGCTGGCTTCAAACATCTAGGAGAGTAAGGTCTGTCTCCTGGGAAACAGAGGGTACGCCCAAACTTCTGTAAACAGGGGAACTCCAAAACAATTAGCGATATTAGATTTATTAGATATATTTATTAGATTATGAGATTTATTAGAGTTTCAGATATATTAGAATAAAAAAGGATAGTACTCCAAAGTTGGCAGTATCTATGAAAATTCAAAATGCTCATGCTATTTGTGCCAGTAGTTTTACTTATAAACATTTATCCTAGAAAAAACAGTACATGTGCCATAAAATGCATGAAGAGGAACTTTCCTGGAACACTGTTTTAGAAGAAAAAATTGGGAAACCATCCAAATGCTAACCAATTGAGGGTTAAAGAAGTTATGACACATCCAGACCATGAAATATTATGCAGTAATTAAATGTAAAATTTATATATATTGGCATGAGAGAACTAAAAGGAAGTTGTAAAACATATACAATTTCTGATTCCATTTATGACTATGTATGTGTATACATGTGAACCTTTACATACATGCCTAGGAAAGATTTCTGAAGGCTGTACAACAAACTATTGATAATATATTCTGGTAAGGCAAGTGAAGATGGGGGTGGTGCTGAAGGGATGCTAAAGATATACTGCGGACTGAATGAATTGAGAAAGCTCTTAGGTATTAATTGTATAGAAGATTATAATAAAAATATGGATTCATTCATTCTACAACTTAGAAATTCGGGGTTTTGTACTTCACAGGGTCAGAAAGTGAAATTGAATTCAATATGGATTTTAAACCTTAAAAAATTGGCAGTTCCATTTTTATCATATAACATTAAAAAATTCACTACCTCTATGGCCATTAAAAAATTCATAATAATAAAATCCTTACACATTAATAAAGTTTATAGATGCTACTTGTAAATGAAGACATCATCAGGTCAATATCCACAAGTTTAGTAAGCATTTATTGACTAGAGACTACAGTTCTAAGACTATAGTAGATGCAAATATTATAAAAACATCTTGGAATTTCAGAATTTAGAATGTAGTGGCCTTACATCTGAACTACTCATAGTGATTCCAGCAAATTAACCCAGAAAGCGTCTAGATGCCAAATATGTTTATTTTCAATATTATGAAAGCTGACTACTTGAATAATGACAAATTAACTGCTATGGTATTTAGCAAGTCTTTATATTCATAACGCTATCAGAAAATGTTAATAACAATAACTACACATTGCATGAGCAATAGTGTCTTTGTTCTAAATATGAGAACCTGATGGTAAGAGACTTTATGTGATTTGACTAAGGCCATATAGCAAATAAGAGTCAGAATCAGGTTTGATACTGGGATCTAAGGGGGCTGCTTATCCCATGCTCTCATGCTCTTTCCACTCTATAGCCATAACTTCTTCCCACCCTTGTGGAAATTTACAATGCCTTGCATAAAAATATGAGGGATTCTCTGCTTTAGTTTTTCAATTTTAGAACTAAAATAATAAGCTTCAGAAACTTAAATTTACAGGTCCAAACTACTGCATTCCTCATAGATTAGAAACCAACTTTACTGTAAAATGTGCCAGTATGTATATTTCAATTTATTTTAAATACTAGGCAGATTCAATCTTTTCTGACCTTCCCTTGTTTCTTTAAAATATTCCAGAAAAAGTTAACTCTTTCTTTATACTTTCTAAAGTTCTTCCAGTTTAAGATTTATTTAACAAGTATTTTTAAAAGGCCAATATTCCTGAGTAATGGAGTTATTCTAACTTTAATACAAATTATTTCAATGGGATTGTTTTCTCTCTAGGCTTTCATTGGGATTTCAAACAATGCCATTGGCATGGGGAGTGGAGTTGGAGGGTAGAGGGGTGAGAGAGAGAGAAATGATGAAAAAGAGGTAACTTCAGAGTATGGACACTATGGAAGAGAATTGACCCCGGTGTTCCGTCATTGTCTTCAGGAGACTGGGGGACAAAGCATGTTGGGAGGCAGGTAGGCTGTGAAGAAATGGCAGTGAATTTAATTATAAAAATGATGATGTTGGATAATGCCACTATCAAAAATGATTAAGACTTTCATAGACTTTACATACATATAATCCTCACAAAAACATCAAGACACATATTTTTATTCCCATTCTACAGCTGAGAAAATAGAAGCTTAGAGATGTTGACTATGGCACCCAGTTTATGTGTTGGTAAGTAAATAGAGCCACCTAGAATTTCATATACATTTCATGTGTATTTGGAAAATTCTCCAAGTTAATTCCATGGAATATGGATTCATTTTAGTGCCCAGAAATATAAATAGAAACAGGACTCAGTGCACAAAAGGAACAAATGATCTGTGAAAGTCAATGAAAATCTGACAATTGAAACCTCATGGCAACCTACTCAAATGTCTTCCCACTGCTTTATGTTTCATATAAAAGTTCCTAAACTTCAGCTTTGGAATCTTTAATTAATCTATCTAGTCATATGATATTCTTACATTTCCCTTTACCTATTGTCCTGCTTGCAATTCGGCTAATTGAAATGTTTCCAGTTATGTGCATTTCACTTTTCCTTTCAAATTCTCCTCCATGTGTTTTACTATTCAAATTGTTTGAAAGTTACTGGTGATTCTAAAGCATGAGTTACTCTTACCTGACATAGATGTGTCTCACTGTCAAATTCCCAAGATGGGCACTCTGGTCCAGCTTGTGTTGTAGTCAGTTGTTGTCAGGGTCCATGAGATAATGGAGCTGCTTTGGGGACTTCTATTTGGGATGTTTTTTCACTAAGAAGAGAGTATGAGTGGAGAAGAAATAACTGGTATTTTTAACACTGTCAACTTGAAGTAATAGGTACAAAGCCAAATTTTATTGGAAGGGCAGGTGGTCATAATAAGAAAGTAAGAGACAACTTTTGAGAACAATCAAGGAGAGCAAGAGGGTGTGAGTAATGGGAAAGGGGCTGGAAGGAGAGAAAATAACACAAGTTCATTTTTTAAGACAAAATAAAATCCAAAGGGAGGACTGCCTGGAGGAAATGATAATAAGACGTTCTTTAGGCTGGAGACTACAGCAAGAACTATAGAGAATGGAAATATGATATCATTTAAGGCCAGGTGGGAAATCTGCATGAAGTGATAAATTTAGTCTCAGATTTTGGAGCTAACCTGAGCTAAAATTTAGTTTGTTTGTTTTTTTAAGCATTCTAGACCAAGTCAGAAATATTCTCATGTGAGGCGTAATGCCAGCCCATCTTATTTGTTATTTTTTATCAAAAGTTTTCTGCTTTTTCTTTGTTTACAGTAGTTCATTGGTAAAACTACCCTTTTAAGCCTTCTAGTTATCAAGGAATTTATCAAGAGAAAAAACTAGCTCACCATTTTCATACCACTAGACTGTGGGTAACTCAAGGGGCAAGACTATGTTATTTAACTCTGTATCCAATACCAGGTCTGGTTTCTCGCAGTTACTCAACAAATATTTGATGAATGACTCAGACCTAGGACAGACCACCACTGGAGCCAGGTATCCTGGTAGCAGAAACAGACCGGCTCAAAGAGAGAATGATTGAGCAATCAGAGCAAACAGTGAGAGAATTTCAGGATTCTGAAATAAAAATCAACTGCAAATATGATTTTAGTATTTCTGAACACATGATTGGAAGACCCAAACTAAGGATAGATACACTACTATGCTTGGTGCGAGACTTAAGCCACTTGTAGAACAAAATTGTTTGCCAAACACTAGCAGCAACAGCTCAAAGTTCAAAGGGCTTGGTGGTGCTTTAAACCTCTGTAGAGGAGTCTGGAAGTAGAACTGGCAGTGAAACACTTTTCATTTAGGCAGTTGGTTCACAGACTCTGTTATCCCCCCATTGAGCCTCTAAGAAGCTTCCTTTGATTGGTGGAGAATTATTGAGTGGGGATCTATAGATTTTCTTCAGACATGCTTATCAAATAACAAAACAACAGTGCACTAAAGAGATTGGATGGGCCAACTAGAGACAAATGATGTTTGTCCACACATTCACCCAGGCCATCAAACTATACCATTTTATAGAAAGATCTTCTTCCAATCCGTAGTAATTATGAGACGAGTATCTCCAATTGATTTACAAAGTCAAAAATAATGACTTAGATTTTCAAATCTTTGAGAAGCTAACAAATCTCATTTGAAATTCATGAAAAAGAAGTGGGCCAAGGAAGCAAGAGAAACCATGGCAAAGACACTCAGCGGCATGCCCACATACTCTAACTTAAATTGATCTGATACTCCCCTTAACGTTATGTCAAGAACCACCTTTTCTCCCCATCTCTCTGTTGACAGAAAAAAATCATCTTTCACCAAAATATGGCAAATGAGAATATATTTTTATCTCTGATATCCTTTGTATGCTTAGATAGATGTGTTACAATGCAGGGAATCGGCTTTAGAACAACTTAGAATCTTTTGTTACATGGAATCAGGAGTGATGTTAATTTATCAGAGTGCCAAATTTTAGTCTAATAAGGAGTGTGGCTTCTTGGGCACACTTTTCTTTCAAAAAGTCTCTGAGTTTTGCTAAATTACATATTTGGCTCCTGAGTTACACTTATCTCTTCTAACTCAAGTCCTGGCTTTCACACAGTTATGCAGCTGGACTAAGGCCTGTCCCTGCCTGGCAAGAACCAGTGGAATTTTGAATTCACGCTTGAGGAAAATTTCATTTTCTCCTGTTAATTGTGATGTCAGACTGAAAACATCCCCCAGCTTCAGTGTGGGATGTTTTCTTTTTTCCCTAGCCTATCCTAAGTGCTGCTAATTCCTCAATGTATGTGGCATTAACATGGAATAACTGCTGACATATGTGGGTGTAATAATAATATAAGCAATCTTTGCTGAGCCCCTACTACCTATAAAGCTGTAAATGCTATAGGAAATACAGAGACATATAAGGCCTAATTTGTGTCCTCACTGCATTTATAATCTAAGTGGGATGACATGTGGACAGGAAATATTAACATGTAATGTAAGGCAGGTCAAGATATGTGCCAAATCAGTGGACAGGTGTGCAGGAGAAAGGTATGGGGCATTAGTTTGGAAAGTCGATATGCTTGGGTCATGATGTTGAAGGCAGACTGAGAAGTACAAAATAACTTTCGTGGTGTTGAATTATTACTGAAAATTTTTGAGCAGGTAAGTGATATGCTTAATTAACATTAAAACAAGGGAGAATATTATGGCACCTATGTGAGCCCTTCAGCTAGTAATACATGCTCGATGAAGGCAGGTGATGTTTTCCATGATATTTCATAGCACATGGTTTGTGTTAATTAAAATATGTGTTAAGTAAATTGGAATGAGAAGGTAGTGACTGGAGGAAGTGAGACCAATCAAGAAGTCATATAAACTGACTTGGACAAGAGAGAATAAGCTTGTGTTCTAGAATAGTGGTTCTGAACAGAGTAGCTGTTAGATAGTTGATATTTGACTCTCAAGGGATGTTTCACAATGTCTGGGAATATTTTTGATCATCACAACTGGTGAGTGCTACTGGCATCTAGTGGGCAGAAGCCAGGGATGCTGCTAAACATCCTACAATGCACTGGACAGACCCTAACAAGAAAGGACTATTGGGCCCAAAACATCAATAGGGCCAAAGGTGAGAAAATCAGACCTAGAAGGAAGGCATTCAAATAGAGAAGATGGAGATAAGTCAAAGGACAGAAGTAAGAACTTGGTGAGTACTTTTCTACAGAAGAGCAGAGAAGGACAAAGGTCAAGGATTATGTGGGATTTCTCCTCTGGTCATTGTAAAACTTTGGACCCAAACAAGAAAGCCCAAAGGAGAAGCTGTTTTGTTCATGTCTGTAGGTTGATGAGTTTGGGTTTAGATTTGCTGAACTTGTGAGAGAGGTAATAGAATTGTCTGGATGGGAGCTGGGAATACCAGACTAGAAGATAGGGAAAATGTTAGGACTTTTATTCTGTATCTAGGTGGGGAACTAAGGTGATATGAGTCTTATCCGGATGGGAAGTTTAGTGAGATCCAGATGGACACTAAGGAAATAATCTCTAGTGTATGTATATAATTATAAATTATAAATTCTGTGAAAGAAATGTATAGGTTTCTATGTAAAAGCATACCAGTCATAATCAGGATATTTCAGTGGATAGGGGAATTTCTCTCTTAGTGACTAAAATTTATACTGAAAGATGACTATTAATTAGCCAAGTGAAGATTAGGGAAAAAGATGTTCCAGGTAGAGGAAACACTATGCAAGAAGGTTCCGAAGTGGGAAAAAATGGCAGGTTTAGGGACTAGAAAGAAGTGCCTGAGTTGTAGAAAAAAGGGGGTAAGAAGTAAGCTTGGAGAGGGGACAAATAATGATGAATCCAGAAGCCACATTAAAAGTTTTTTATTTAATCCAATTGTAACAGGGAACCATTGAAAGGTTTTCAGCAGGGAAATGAGAAGATTTATTCTAATTTTTAAAAGAATGCTGGTTATTATATGGAGAATAAACTTTAGGAGACAGTGTGGGTAAAGGTAGTTAAATAGGTGACTATTAGAGTAGACCAGGGAAGAGATGGTCTTAGGTTTGGACTAAGATAAGCTGATAAGGGAACCAGCTGTGGCTCAATTGGTAGAGCCCTGGTTTACCACATGGGAGGCCCCAGGTTCAGTTCCCGGGGCCTCCTCGAGAAGGCTGGCCGCCTCGAGAAGGCAAACCGCCGCGGGCAGGGCAAGCCGCCGCAGACAGGGCAAGCCGCCATGAGCTGGCAAGCCGCCGCGGGCAGGGCAAGCCGCCATGGGCAGGGCAAGCTGCCACCCGGTGAGCTGACTTGGCGGGATGCCGCAGC